>MU106525.1:71134-98288 GCA_012274485.2 Sinapis alba
GAAGCTTGATTTGGAACCATTAATCAGAGGAGAGTCTTTCATGAAGTTGAATAAAACTCATAGGAGTTATGTTGAAGAAGTTATTCCACTTTCTAATCACGATATCCATGTTTAGCTTGTTTGGACATATGGCAAGTACTTCAAGCTTCTAATCAAACCAAGATGAATCACTATGTAAGAAGCTTTATTTGGAACCATTAATCAATGGTGAGCCTTTCATGAAGTTGAATAAATCTCATAGGAGTTATGTTGAAAAACTTGTTCCACTTTCTTATCAGGATATCCATGTTTAGCCTGTTTGGACATATGGCAAATTCTTCAAGCTTCTAATAAAACCAGGATGAATCACTATGTAATAAGATTGATTTGGAATCATTAATCATTGGAGAGTCTTTCATGAAGTTGAATAAATCCCATAGGAGTTATGTTGAAGAAGTTATTCCACTTTCTAATAAAGATATCCATGTTGAGCTTTATTGGACATATGGCAAATTCTTCAAGATTCTAATAAAACCAGGATGAATCACTATGTAATAAGATTGATTTGGAACCATTAATCATTGGAGAGTCTTTCATGAAGTTGAATAAATCTCATAGGAGTTATGTTGAAGAAGTTATTCAACTTTCTAATCAGGATATCTATGTTTAGCCTGTTTGGACATATGGCAAGTACTTCAAGCTTCTATTCAAACCAGGATGAATCACTATGTACGAAGCTTGATTTGGAACCATTAATAAGTGGAGAGTCTTTCATGAAGTTGCATAAAACTCATAGGAGTTATGTTGAAGAAGTTATTCCACTTTCTAATCAAGATATCCATGTTTGGTTTGTTTGGACATATGGCAAGTTTTTTAAGCTTCTAATCAAACCATGATGAATCATTATGTAAGATGCCTTATTTGGAACCATTAATCAGTGGAGAGTCTTTCATGAAGTTGAATAAATCTCATAGGAGTTATGTTGAAGAAGTTATTCCACTTTCAAATAAGGATATCCGTGTTTAGCTTGTTTGGACATATGGCAAGTTCTTTAAGATTCTAATCAAACCATGATAAATCACGATGTAAGAAGCTTGATTTGGAAGCATTAATCAATGGTGAGACTTTCATGAAGTTGAATAAATCTCATATGAGTTATGTTGAAAAAGTTATTCCACTTTCTAATCAGAATATCCATGTTTAGGCTGTTTGGACATATGGCTAGTTCTTCAAGCTTCTAATCAAACCAGGATTAATTACTATGTTAGAAGCTTGATGTGGAACCATTAACCAGTGGAGAGTCTTTTATGATGTTGAATAAATCTCATAGGAGTTATGTTGAAGAAGTTATTCCACTTTCTAATCAGGATATCCATGTTGAGCATGTTTGGACATATGACAAATTCTTCAAGCTTCTAATCAAACCATGATGCATCACTATGTAAGAAGCTTGATTTGGAACCATTAATCAGTGGAGAGTCTTTCATAAAGCTTAACAAATCTCATAGGAGTTATGTTGAAAAAGTTATTCCACTTTCTAATCAGGATATCCATGTTTAGCTTGTTTGGACATATGACAAGTTCTTCAAGCTTCTAATCAAACCATGATGTATCACTATGTAAGAATCTTGATTTGGAACCATTAATCAATGAAGAGTCTTTCATGAAATTGAATAAATCTCATAGGAGTTATGTTGCAAAAGTTATTCCACTTTTAAATCATGATATTCATGTTTAGCATGTTTGGACATATGACTAGTTCTTCAAGCTTCTAATCAAACCAGAATGAATCACTATGTTAGAAGCTTTATGTGGAACCATTAACCAGTTGAGAGTCTTTTATGAAGTTGAATAAATCTCATAGGAGTTATGTTGAAGAAGTTATTCCACTTTCTAATCAGGATATCCATGTTTAGCTTGTTCGGACATATGGCAAGTTCTTCAAGCTTCTAATCAAACCATGATGAATCACTATGTAAGAAGATTGATTTGGAACCATTAATCAATGGAGAGTCTATCATGAAGTTGAATAAATCTCATAGGAATTATGTTGAAGAAGTTATTCCACTTTCTAATTAGTATATCCATGTTTAGCCGGTTTGGACATATGGCAAGTTCTTCAAGCTTCTAATCAAACCAGGATGAATCACTATGTAAGAAGCTTGATGTGGAACCATTAACCAGTGGAGATTCTTTTATGAAGTTGAATAAATCTCATAGGAGTTATGTTGAAGAAGTTATTCCACTTTCTAATCAGTATATCCATGTTTTGCTTATTTGGACATATGACAAGTTTTTCAAGCTTGTAATCAAACCATGATGAATCATTATGTAAGATGCTTGATTTGGAGCCATTAATCAGTGGAGAGTATTTCATGAAGTTGAATAAATCTCATAGGAGTTATGTTGAAGAAGTTATTCCATTTTCTAATCAAGATATCCATGTTTAGCCTGTTTGGACATATGACAAATTCTTCAAGCTTCTAATCAAACCAGGATGAATCAATATGTAAGAAGCTTAATTTGGAACCATTAATCAGTGGAGAGTCTTTCATGAAATTGAATAAATCTCATAGGAGTTATGTTGAAGAAGTTATTCCACTTTCTAATAAGGATATCCATGTTTAGCTTTTTTGGACATATGACAAGTTCTTCAAGATTCTAATCAAACCAGGATGAATCACTATGTAATAAGCTTGATTTGGAACCATTAATCAGTGGAGAGTCTTTCATGAAGTTGAATAAATCTCATAGGAGTTATGTTGAAGAAGTTATTCTACTTTCTAATCAGGATATCCATGTTTAGCATGTTTGGACATATGGCAAGTACTTCAAGCTTCTAATCAAACAAGGATGAATCACTATGTAAGAAGCCTTATTTGGAACCATTAATCAGTAGAGATTCTTTCATGAAGTTAAATAAACCTCATAGGAATTATGTTGAAGAAGTTATTCCACTTTCTAATAAGGATATCCATGTTTAGCTTTTTTGGACATATGACAAGTTCTTCAAGATTCTAATCAAACCAGGATGAATCACTATGTAATAATCTTGATTTGGAACCATTAATCAGTGGAGAGTCTTTCATGAAGTTGAATAAATCTAATAGGAGTTATGTAGAAGAAGTTATTCCACTTTCTACATAGAATATCCATGTTTAGCTTGTTTGGACATATGGCAAGTACTTCAAGCTTCTAATCAAACCAGGATGAATCACTATGTAAGAAGCTTTATTTGGAACCATTAATCAGAGATGGGTCTTTCATGAAGTTGAATAAAACTCATAGGAGTTATGTTGAAGAAGTTATTCCACTTTCTAATCACGATAACCATGTTTAGCTTGTTTGGGCATATGGCAAGTTTGTCAAGCTTCTAATCAAACCATGATGAATAATTATGTAAGATGCTTGATTTGTAACCATTAATCAGTGGAGAGTCTTTCATGAAGTTGAATAAATCTCATAGGAGTTATGTTGAAAAAGTTATTCCACTTTCTTATCAGGATATCCATGTTTAGCCGGTTTGGACATATGACTAGTTCTTCAAGCTTCTAATCAAACCAGGATGAATTACTATGTTAGAAGTTTGATGTGGAACCATTAACAAGTGAAGAGTCTTTTATGAAGTTGAATAAATCTCATAGGAGTTATGTTGAAGAAGTTATTCCACTTTCTACTCAGGATATCCATGTTTTGCCTGTTTGGACATATGACAAATTCTTCAAGATTCTAATCAAACCACGATGAATCACTATGTAAGAAGCTTGATTTGTAACCATTAATCAGTGGAGAGTCTTTCATGAAGTTTAATAAATCTCATAGGAGTTATGTTGAAGAAGTTATACCATTTTCTAATCAGGATATCCATGTTTAGCTTGTTTGGACATATGGCAAGTTTTTCAAGCTTCTAATCAAACCACGATGAATCAGTATGTAAGAAGCTTGATTTGGAACTATTAATCAGTGGAGAGTCTTTCATGAAGTTGAATAAATCTCATAGGAGTTATGTTGAAGAAGTTATTCGACTTTCTAATCAGGATATCCATGTTTATCCTGTTTGGGCATATGGCAAGTACTTCAAGCTTCTAATCAAACCAGGATGAATCACTATGTAAGAAGCTTGATTTGGAACCATTAATCAGTGGAGAGTCTTTCGTGAAATTGAATAAAACTCATAGGAGTTATGTTGAAGAAGTTATTCCACTTTCTAATCAGGATATCCATGTTTAACTTATTTGGACATATGGAAAGTTTTTCAAGCTTCTAATCAAACCATGATGAATCATTATGTAAGATGCATGATTTGGAACCATTATTCAGTGGAGAGTCTTTTATGAAGTTGAATAAATCTCATAGGAGTTATGTTGAAGAAGTTATTCCACTTTCTAATACGGAT
Source organism: Sinapis alba (assembly GCA_012274485.2). Taxonomy (NCBI): domain Eukaryota; kingdom Viridiplantae; phylum Streptophyta; class Magnoliopsida; order Brassicales; family Brassicaceae; genus Sinapis; species Sinapis alba. The sequence goes on from MU106525.1 coordinate 75,510, forward strand.
ATCCATTTTTAGCTTGTTTGGACATATGGCTAGTTCTTCAAGCTTCTAATCAAACCACGATGAATCACGATGTAAGAAGCTTGATTTGGAACCATTTATCAGTGGAGAGTCTTTCATGAAGTTGAATAAATCTCATAGGAGTTATGTTGAAGAAGTTATTCCACTTTCTAATAACGATATCCATGTTTAGCTTGTTTGGACATATGGAAAGTTCTTCAAGCTTCTAATCAAACCATGATGAATCACTATGTAAGAAGCTTGATTTGGAACCATTAATCAGTGTAGAGTCTTTCATGAAGTTCAATAAATCTCATAGGAGTTATGTTGAAAAAGTTATTCCACTTTCTAATCAGGATATCCATGTTTAGCGTGTTTGGACATATCGCTAGTTCTTCAAGCTTCTAATCAAACCAGGATGAATCACTATGTTAGAAGCTTGATTTGGAACCATTAACCAGTGGAGGGTCTTTTATGAATTTGAATAAATCTCATAGGAGTTATGTTGAAGAAGTTATTCTACTTTCTAATCAGGATATCCATGTTTAGCTTGTTTGGACATATGACAAATTCTTCAAGCTTCTAATCAAACCACAATGAATAACTTTGTAAGAGGCTTGATTTAGAACCATTAATCAATGGAGTGTGTTTTATGAAGTTGAATAAATCTCATAGGAGTTATTTAAAAAGTTATTCCACTTTCTAATCATGATATCCATGTTTAGCCTGTTTGGACATATGGCAAGTACTTCAAGCTTCTAATCAAACAAGGATGAATCATTATCTAAGAAGCTTGATTTGGAACCATTAATCAGAGGAGAGTTTTTCATGAAGTTGAATAAAACTCATAGGAGTTATGTTGAAGAAATTATTCCACTTTCTAATCAGGATATCAATGTTTAGCTTGTTTGGACATATGACAAGTTTTTCAAGCTTTTAATTAAACCATGATGAATCATTATGTAAGATGCTTGATTTGGAACCATTAATTAGTGGAGAGTCTTTCATGAAGTTGAATAAATCTCATTGGAGTTATGTTGAAGAAGTTATTCCAATTTCTAAAAAGGATATCCGTGTTTAGCTTGTTTGGACATATGGCAAGTTATTCAAGATTCTAATTAAACCATGATGAATCACGATGTAAGAAGCTTGATTTGGAACCATTAATCAATGGTGAGTCTTTCATGAAGTTCAATAAATCTCATAGGAGTTATGTTGAAAAAGTTATTCTACTTTCTAATAAGATTATCCATGTTTAGTCTGTTTGGACATATGGCTAGTTCTTCAAGCTTGTAATCAAACCAGGATGAATCACTATGTCAGAAGCTTGCTGTGGAACCATTAACCAGTGGAGAGTCTTTTATGAAGTTGAATAAATCTCATAGGAGTTATGTTGAAGAAGTTATTCCACTTTCTAATCAGGATATCCATGTTTAGCTTGTTTGGACATATAGCAAATTATTCAAGCTTCTAATCAAACCACGATGAATAACTATGTAAGAATCATGATTTAGAATCATTAATCAGTGGAGATTCTTTCATGAAGTTTAATAAATCTCATATGAGATATGTTGAAGAAGTTATTCCACTTTCTAATCAGGATATCCATGTTTAGCTTGTTTGGACATATGGCAAGTTCTTCAAGATTCTAATCAAACCATGATGAATCACGATGTAAGAAGTTATTCCACTTTCTAATCATTATGTAAGATGCTTGATTTGTAACCATTAATAAGTGGAGAGTCTTTCATGAAGTTGAATAAATCTCATAGGAGTTATGTTGAAGAAGTTATTCCACTTTCTAATCAGGATATCGATGAATAAGTGGAGAGTCATTCTAATAAGGATATCCGTGTTTAGCTTGTTTGGACATATGTCAAGTTCTTCAAGATTCTAATCAACCCATGATGAATCACGATGTAAGAATCTTGATTTGGAACCATTAATCAATGGTGAGTCTTTCATGAAGTTGAATAAATCTCATAGGAGTTATGTTAAAAAAGTTATTCCACTTTCTAATCAGGATATCCATGTTTAGCCTGTTTGAACATATGACTAGTTCTTCAAGCTTCTAATCAAACCAGGATGAATCACTATGTTAGAAGCTTGATGTGGAACCATTAACAAGTGAAGAGTCTTTTATGCAGTTGAATAAATCTCATAGGAGTTATGTTGAAGAAGTTATTCCACTTTCTAATCAGGACATCCATGTTTAGCCTGTTTGGACATATGATCAAGCTTCTAATCAAACCACGATGAATCACTATGTAAGAAGCTTGATTTTGAACCATTAATCAGTGGAGAGTCTTTCATGAAGTTTAATAAATCTCATAGGAGTTATGTTGAAGAAGTTATTCAATTTTCTAATCAGGATATCCATGTTTAGCTTGTTTGGATATATGACAAGTTCTTCAAGCTTCTAATCAAACCATGATGAACACTATGTAAGAAGCTTGATTTGGAACCATTAATCAGTGGAGAGTCTTTCATTAAGTTGAATAAATCTCATAGAGTTATGTTGAAGAAGTTATTGGACTTTCTAATCAGGATATCCCTGTTTAGCATGATTGTACATATGGCAAGTACTTCCAGCTTCTAATCAAACCAGGATGAATCACTATGTAAGAAGCTTGATTTAGAACCATTACTCAGTGGAGAGTCTTTCATGAAGTTGAATAAATCTCATAGGAATCATGTTGAAGAAGTTATTCCACTTTCTAATAAGGATATCCATGTTTAGCTTTTTTGGACATATGACAAGTTCTTCAAGATTCTAATCAAACCAGGATGAATCACTATGTAATAAGCTTGATTTGAAATTATTAATCAGTGGAGAGTCTTTCATGAAGCTGAATAAATCTCATAGGAGTTATGTTGAAGAAGTTATTCCACTTTCTAATCAGGATATCCATGTTTAGCCTGTTTGGACATATGGCAAGTACTTCAAGCTTCTAATCAAACCAGGATGAATCACTATGTAAGAAGCTTGATTTGGAACCATTAATCAGAGAAGGGTCTTTTATGAAGTTGAATAAAACTCATAGGAGTTATGTTGAAGAAGTTATTCCACTTTCTAATCACGATAACCATGTTTAGCTTGTTTGGAAATATGGCAAGTTTGTCAAGCTTCTAATCAAACCATGATGAATCATTATGTAAGATGCTTGATTTGTAACCATTAATCAGTGGAGAGTCTTTCGTGAAGTTGAATAAATCTCATAGGAGTTATATTGAAGAAGTTATTCCACTTTCTAATAAGGATATCCGTGTTTAGATTGTTTGGACATATGGCAAGTCCTTCAAGATTCTAATCAAATCATGATTAATCACGATGTAAGAAGCTTGATTTGGAACCATTAATCAATGGTGAGTCTTTCATAAAGTTAAATAAATCTCATAGGAGTTATGTTGAAAAAGTTATTCCACTTTCTAATCAGGATATCCATGTTTAGCCTGTTTGGACATATGGCTAGTTCTACAAGCTTCTAATCAAACCAGGATGAATCACTATGTTAGAAGCTTGATGTGGAACCATTAACCAGTGGAGAGTCTTTTATGAAATTGAATAAATCTCATAGGAGTTATGTTGAAGAAGTTATTCCACTTTCTAATCATGATATCCATGTTTAGCTTGTTTGGACATATGGCAAGTTCTTCAAGCTTTTAATCAAACCAGGATGAATCACTATGTAAGAAGCTTGATGTGGAACCATTAACCAGTGGAGGGTGTTTTATGAAATTGAATAAATCTCATAGGAGTTATGTTAAAAAGTTATTCCGCTTTCTAATCATGATATCCATGTTTAGCCTGTTTGGACATATGACAAATTCTTCAAGCTTCTAATCAAACCAGGATGAATCACAATGTAAGAAGCTTGATTTGGAACCATTATTTAATGGAGAGTCTTTCATGAAGTTTAATAAAACTCATAGGATTTATGTTGAAGAAGTTATTCCACTTTCTAATCAGGATATCCATTTTCGCATGTTTGGACATATGGCAAGTACTTCAAGCTTCTAATCAAACCAGGATGAATCACTATGTAAGAAGCTTGATTTGGAACCATTAATCAGTGGAGAGTCTTTCATGAAGTTGAATAAATCTAATAAGAATTAAGTTGAAGATGTTATTCCACTTTCTAATAACGATATTCATGTTTAGCTTTTTTGGACATATGACAAGTTGTTCAAGATTCTAATCAAACCAAGATGAATCACTATGTAATAAGCTTGATTTGAAACCATTAATCAGTGGAGAGTCTTTCATGAAGTTGAATAAATCTCATAGGAGTTATGTTGAAGAAGTTATTCCACTTTCTAATCAGGATATCCATGTTTAGCCTGTTTGGACAAATGGCAAGTACTTCAAGCTTCTAATCAAACCAGGATGAATCACTATGTAAGAAGCTTGATTTGGAACCATTGATCAGAGAAGTGTCTTTCATGAAGTTAAATAAAACTCATAGGAGTTATGTTGAAGAAGTTATTCCACTTTCTAATCATGATAACCATGTTTAGCTTGTTTGGACATATGGCAAGTTTGTCAAGCTTCTAATCAAACCACGATGAATCACTATGTAAGAAGCTTGATTTGATCCATTAATCAGTGGAGAGTGTCCATGAAGTTGAATAAATCCCATAAGAGGTATGTTAAAGAAGTTATTCCACGTTCTAATCAGGATATCCATGTTTAGCCTGTTTGGACAAAGGCAAGTTCTTCAAGCTTCTAATCAAACCATGATGAATCACTATGTAAGAAGCTTGATTTGGAACCATTAATCAGTAGAGAGTCTTTCATAAAGTTGGATAAATCTCATAGGAGTTATGTTAAAGAAGTTATTCCACTTTCTAATCAGGATATTCATGTTTAGACTGTTTGGACATATGGCAAGTTCTTCAAGCTTCTAATCAAACCAGGATGAATCACTATGTAAGAAGCTTGATTTTGAACCATTAATCAGTGAACAGTCTTTCATGAAGTTAAATAAATCTCATAGGAGTTATGTTGAAGAAGTTATTCCACTTTCTAATCAGGATATCCATGTTTAGTCTGTTTGGACATATGGCAAGTTCTTCAAGCTTCTAATCAAACCAGGATGAATCACTATGTAAAAACCTTGATTTGGAACCATTAATCAGTAGAGATTCTTTCATGAAGTTGGATAAATCTCATAGGAGTTATGTTGAAGAAATTATTCCACTTTCTAATCAGGATATCCATGTTTAAACTGTTTGGACATATGTCAAGTTCTTCAATCTTCTAATCAAAGCATGATGAATCACTATGTAAGAAGCTTGATTTGGAACCATTAATCAGTGGAGAGTCTTTCATGAAGTTGGATAAATCTCATAGGTGTTATGTTGAAGAAGTTATTCCACTTTCTAATCAGGATATCCATGTTTAGACTGTTTGGACATATGGCAAGTTCTTCAAGTTTCTAATCAAACCAAGATGAATCACTATGTAAGAAGCTTGATTTGGAACCATTAATCAGTGGAGATTCTTTTATGAAGTTGGATAAATCTCATAGGAGTTATGTTGAAAAAGTTATTCCACTTTCTAATCATGATATCCATGTTTAGCCTGTTTGGACATATGACAAATTCTTCAAGCTTCTAATCAAACCAGGATGAATCACAATGTAAGAAGCTGTAACACCCGTATTTTCCAAAATATCATAATAAATAATAACTTTGAAATCTCCATTTATTAATTCTCATAAATCGTCTCCAAACACCAGAAATTCCATAAATAGCCATAAATCTCGTAAATAAAATAAATCCGATAAAAACATAAAACCGAAAGTCTCAAAGGAAATGAAATAAAACTCTCAAAAGCACCAATCCGATAGCAATCACTCCTACTCGTCGGGCTCACCTGAAAATGGGGAAAAAAATGAGGGGTGAGTAACAGGGGAGTCACTCAGTGAGGTATGGGTTGCTAAACCGCAAACCACTGACTTAGTACATAGCACTACGACTATGTAAGCCTAGCTCTAGCATGAAGCAAGCACGGTGTCTACACCACAAAGAACAATCCATATACATCTAGTCCAACTTCACCCATGCGCTCATAGTACACAGCTACTCCATGCGCCACGCATTTTCTCATAAGGATATATAGATACCCGCTGCGTCGATAGTACAGTATGTCTCTGTACCCCCGCACTCAACCACCCGCTGCGTCGATAGTACAAACGTCTCTGTACCCTCGCACTCAAATCCCGCTGCATCGCTAGTACAAACGTCTCTGTACCTCTGCACTCAATCACCCGCTGCGTCGATAGTACAAACGTCTTTGTACCCCCGCACTCCGAACCCGCTGCGTTGCTAGCTCAGACATCTCTGAACCCCCGCACTCGTACATAGTCCCTAATATATATATATGTATATATATATATACATATATCAATACTCAGCATCAATTAATTCATACAATAGTTGAATCCTCTATTAACCTATTTCCGGTTTAACAATCAACAAAAATAATAAACAAGACTCGCAAGCAGACTCAATTCACAGAGACGGATCATGTTTCGAAACTAAACTTTTCATAATAGCAGTACTAAACTAGTTCGGGATTTAACGGAATAACCCTCACCTTTGCCACGGATTTCCGAAGAAAACCTGATAAAACTCTGAATGGAACATGACGGCTCTAAAACAGCAAGTCCAAAACTCTCTGAAAAAGATGAACCGGATATCCAGGCAGAACTAAACTCTAGAGAAAACAGATCAATAACTCAAGAACTGACCGTTAACTTTTCAATCCCTCCGGTCAGAATGTAGTCCTAGATGTTCTCTGTCTGTAACCACCGAGTTTACTCCGATCGGACATCATTTGATTGACCAAAACAGCTTCACCTCCAGGCTGGTCGCAAACGCAGACTTCACCAACATCTCTTACGAAAATAAGAATAACTGACAGCAAATAACTCGAAATGACAATTCTCTTGTTGTAGATGATAGATAACATAATCAAATACTTACTGATAAATTTTCAGACTGAAATCTTTTGTTTACGTCGACTGTTTCTCCAATACACCGAGACTGGTCGAAACTGTCTCTGTAACCCAACAGCTTTATTCGTTGCTAAGAAGAAACGTCAATAACTTTCTAACCGTACCTCGGTTTGACGATCGGGAAGATGATCTGGAAAGCTGACATCGAGATCTTTCTAATGGTAACTCGCTCATTTTCTGTTTCAATCTGTATCAACGGATAAACACTGATAAAGTTGACTATTTACGATTCCGATCTACAGAAATCAGTCTCAAAGAAACCACCATAACTCTTAGATAAAAATTCCAAATGACGATCCGTTTCCTGATAAACGTAGATCTAAGAGTGTAGAACATAACCTCAAAATATGGCTTCGAAATTCTCGGATTTGATCAGTCGTTCTTCTGTTCTCCTAAAACGTGTCTTGTGAGCCTTAATCTCTCTTTTTGGATGATGCAATGACTCCTCTTTTATGGTGGCTACTGGTGGCTGCTCCGGTGACATTCCGGAAAAGCTTCGCTACTCCAAAAGTGTCTACCATAAACCATCACGAAATTCTCTTTAAATAATGGAAAACTAGGGTTTTTTTAAAATTAAAATGGGCTTAACTGGACTAAATTGTCTGGGCCAAAATTTGGGTCGTTACAATTCTCTCCAACTTACAAGGAATTCGTCCTCGAATTCAAATCCTGAGCCAACTGCCCATTATCATCCTGAAATAGCTCTGCATATCTGATCCTCGTTTGAGTCTCGGTCTCCCATGTCTTATCTCTCTCAATAATCTATGACGAACAAGATCATCACCCCATGAACCTATTTCACTTGCCAATTTAATACTCTCCATTGGATGACAAACTATCGACAAAGTTTTAGCTGCTGCTGAAAAATGAACTCTTGCTCTCTCCCGAACAATTGTTGGTTCTACGTCTCGTATCTCCCCCACTTTTATCCAACAAAGTGGTGTACGACAATGCCTACCATAGAGGGCGTCATATGGTCTCATCACAATACTCGACTGATAATACAATGCCTGAAACTATCTTCTAAAGTCTGAATAGTCCTCTCTAACTGCCCATATGTTTGTGGATGATAGGTTGTACTCATATGGACATTATCCCAAACGCCTTTTGAAAGGCTCTCCAAAATGCAGACATGAACTTTACATCCCGATCCGATACAAAACTGACGAGAACTCTATGAAACATCAGCTGATCAATTTTGATTATTTCCCAATTACTAGGAAATGAGATGACTTGATAAGTATATCTACAATCACCGATATGGTGTCCTTTCCACATGTGGTGATTGGCAATCGAGTAGCAACATCCATAATCACCAAGCCTCATTTCCACTCTGGTGAAAGAAACCTTAACAATAACCTGATATATACCTGATCCGATATATCCATATGACATGTCTCGCACTGCGAAGTAATGTAGCTACAACTCTTTTCATACTAGGCCAATGATAGCAACACTTCATATCTTAGTATTCCTTGGTGTTACTATGAGTGAATAGAAAAACACGAGTGATGTATTTGTTGTAAGATCCCTTTTCTTAACAGCCCATTGTCCGTCACACCAACTCGATTTTTGGTACAAATACATTCTTCCCGAAACTATATGATATCCAATATTCTCAATCTTGATCTGCTTACAGAAAGCTTTATCAGCATCATGAGCTTTGCATATTCTCCAAAATAATATGCCTGCTCCACAGCTTTGGGTCCAGCTGACTCTCCCTATACAGTAGTGACACACAATCTGAGACTAACAAGTATCCCAGTAAACTCTTAAACCTCCTTGGTTCCCGAACATCTTTCTTGCACCTACTCAAGGCATTTTTTTCCACCTGGTTGGCCTTACCAGATGGTATGTGATATCCAAACTGTAGTCTACTACCAACTCAATCCATATGCACTGCCCAAGTACAAGTTTTAATAAGTGAAGGTATATTTTATACTCGGGTAATCCCTAAGAATCTGAACTTTCTTCCCGAACAGTTACGATCTCCAAATCCTTATCACAAATACCACTACAGTCACTCCGAACCATGAGTAGGGTAATGGGTCTCGGGAGTCTCAACTGATGCAATCCATAAGCAATAACATGATCCTCCTGCATCAACACACAATCAAAAAAATGCTGCTCGTGCTCCTTCTACTCCAAGAATAAATCAGAGTGTCTTCCATGGATAAAATAGTGCACTTATCCAAGTGTTCACAAAATAATCCATTCATAAGCTTCACGAATGCTATCGGTGCATTATGTAACCCCAATTGGTATCACCACAAACTCATAATATCCAAAACGCATACAAAAATCCACATTTTGTACATACTCCCCAACTATAGCAATCTGATGGTATTCTGCTGCCAAGCTCGAGACTATGAACCTCCCAGCAGCTAATCCAACTATTCATCAATACGCGGAAGCAGATGCTTTTTCTTGAAGGTTATCTTGTTCAAAATCTTTGCAGTCGATACCAAGTTTGAAACTCACTTCTTCTTCTTTTTTTTTTTTGTTACAACAATACTAGTGATTCCCATAGTGAAGTACTCTGACCTAATAAAATCCCTGTTTAACAAATATTCATACAATAATTTGAAGTCATGCAGCTAATATATCCATCATCCTTAACCACCTAATTGGTCGCCAAAATACATATACTCGTCGATCCAATAACTCATCAGCATGAATGCAATAAAACTCTACTCTACTCCAGGAATATGAACACTTGCCTCCGGCAAATCAACACTACTTGATGTCGTGAAAACCAATGCATCTCGAGGATGAGATTGTAAAAAAAACTCAGGTCCACCTCCGACGAATCTCCAAATAACTCGGCTCCTCCAAGCATAACTGGTACAACTCGACACATATAAATAGCTCTCAACGTCCTATGCAAGCTATCTGAACAGACACATCTCTGAAATGATCAACGCAACCTACAATTGGCAGACATGCCAAGTGTAACTCCAATATCCACACAATGCAAACTGCGACAATCCCAATCCAAGAGCAATCCCCCACGAGTTTACAAGCTAATCCTGCCTCCAAGACAGTCAATATACTCATACACCATAATAACACATGCCAACCAATGTCTCACCTCTCACACAACATAACTCAGGTAACAAAACTCGCAGAGCGATGACTCATAGTATGGGTGGTGGCAGAACGTCATATATCCACTTACGGACAGTCTCCGAACTCGACTGACAAAACTGATAAACCCCCGAACCATCTAACAAGCTGTGAAACCATCCATCTTTTGAACATTTGGCTAAAACCCTGTTAGTTGGAGAACGGATGACGATGAGTAAACTCATCAACATAAAAAAAACAATTGGGTTAGAGGAGTGATACCGAACTGAAAGGTGCTATTTATTTTCACTTTTAAATTCCCAAATCCCACACCTATTTAAAACCGATTTAAATTGAATTAAAACCAAGTCTCCAAAAATCGCCATCCCGGGTCAGAACCGGGACGGAACCCCGCTCTGATACCAAATTGTAACACCCGTATTTTCCAAAATATCATAATAAATAATAACTCTGAAATCTCCATTTATTAATTCTCATAAATCGTCTCCAAACACCATAAATTCCAAAAATAGCCATAAATCTCGTAAATGAAATAAATCCGATAAAAACATAAAACCGAAAGTCTCAAAGGAAATGAAATAAAACTCCCAAAAGCACCAATTCGATAGCAATCACTCCTACTCGTCGGTCTCACCTGAAAAGGGGGAAAAAATGAGGGGTGAGTAACAGGGGAGTCACTCAGTGAGGTATGGGATGCTAAACCGCAAACCACTGACTTAGTACATAGCACTACGACTATGTAAGCCTAGCTCTAGCATGAAGCAAGCACGGTGTCTACACCACAAAGAACAATCCACATACATCTAGTCCAACTACACCCATGCGCTCATAGTACACAGCTACTCCATGCGCCGCGCATTTCCTCATAAGGATATATAGATACCCGCTGCGTCGATAGTACAATATGTCTCTGTACCCCCGCACTCAACCACCCGCTGCGTCGATAGTACAAACGTCTCTGTACCCCCGCACTTAAATCCTGCTGCATCGCTAGTACAAACGTCTCTGTACCCCCGCACTCAATCACCTGCTGCGTCGATAGTACAAACATCTCTGTACCCCCGCACTCCGAACCCGCTGCGTCTCTAGCTCAGACATCTCTGAACCCCCGCACTCGCACATAGTCCCTAATATATATCTATGTATATATATATATATATATATATCAATACTCAGCATCAATTAATTCATACAATAGTTGAATCCTCTATTAACCTATTTCCGGTTTAACAATCAATAAAAATAATAAACAAGACTCGCAAGCAGACTCAATTCACAGAGACGGATCATGTTTCGAAACTAAACTTTTCAAAATAGCAGTACTAAACTAGTTCGGGATTTAACGGAATAACTGATATTCGCGTTTACACACTCACCAATTAACCTAATGTGCACGCTACCACAATCGAATGGTATATCAATGCAGCACTATAGGATCGAATCCACAAGGAACTAATGATCTATAACACTAAGAATTCACAAACTCTCTTAATCTAAGCAAATAGGAAGATGATTGATTGGTAACAAGCTAAGATCCTAGAAATATAAACAAGGTGATCTCAAATTCAATCAAGAAATAAGTGCAAGAATTAATCAATAATTAAGGATGGAAACATGGGCAAGATAATTGATATAAGGTGATCAAGGTTCAATCTTGGATGTTCAAACAAACAATCAACAAGTCTATAGGTGTCTATAGGTATAGAACTCATTTAGATATATTAATCCACTCCCGTGACAATAATCCCTATGCTAATCATGCATTAAACATCAACTCCCATTGGCCTAACACATTCAAGCATGCATAAATAACAAGTCTATTAACCACTAAACATCTTGGGCATCAACTCCCGTTGGCCAAATATGTAAAGGACAATATTAGGTTGGATCAGACATTTCATCGAACACCTTCCGGGTGTGAAATGACTAAAGCTCTAAATCAACTTGATCAAAGTTAATCTAGCATTAAGAACACCTAACAAGCATAGAACAATATTAATCAAGCAAGAAACATCCTAAATATCCACCTAATCACCCTAATCTACTTAACCCATGAATCACAAGATGATTACTCACTAATCTCCATGATAAACCTTAAATCCATGTAAGATTCAAGACTAATCATGATAATGATTAAGAGAAACAAGATATAAGATGAAGTATTTCCTTAAAATGATAAAAAGATTCATTCTTTTACAAGATTAGACAAAGTCTTAAGAGAAAATGAGATCCCTCTAGGGTTTTTGATCATAAAATATATATATAGGAGGTTAAAATCTGGTCCAATCGCCAATCGCAAACGCCGGTCGCGATTTGAAAATCGCGTTTGATCTTCTTCTTCAACCCGAGCGGGTTGCTCGTGCCGTTCCACCATGCCGCTCCCAAGTTCGCGTCTTTGCGAGCGGTTGAGCCACGTCGCTATGTTAAGCCGCTGCTCATCTCAAGCCGTTGGCGAGCTTGCTTCCGTACGAGCGGTCTCATCTCGTCGCAACCGTGAGCCGCTGCAAGTCCCGTATGAGTCCGCTTGATTCATGGCGTCTTCTCTTCTTGGCTGAAACGAAACGAGTTCTGGGTCGTGCTCTGCTCATCCGCTGCAGCCAAGCTCATCCTGTGTCGTTAACCAACCGTGGTCCAGCTCCTCTCCGACGCGGCTTTAGCTCCTCACCGCCGCGTCTTTGCCCTTAGCTCGTGGCTGTCATCTCTCTCCACACCGGAACAGGCTCATCTCAGGCTTCGTTCGTGGTGGTGGTTGAATTCGTGGTACGGCCAGAAGCACCGGACTCGTCCTCCGTCATCACCTCTTCTTCATCCCCATCGTAACCAAGCTTCTCCCTGTGTTCTTCGATGGAGATGTTCCATCAATTTGCAGCCTTGGTCCCTGGGTTTTCTTTGTTTTCACTTTTGACCTCAAACTCTGGGAAGTACATATAAGTCCTCACGAATCAACCCATGGACTTTCGATTGTGCAATTAAACCCAAGCGAATATTCTCAAACTGCAACTTTGGTCTCTGAATTTCGTCTTCTTTTGTTTCAGACCCTGTACTTCCAAAATTGCAGAAATGTCCTTGCAATTTGATCCAAAACTTCTAATTGTGCACTCCAAACCCTGTTATATGCAATTATGCATGCAAATACAATATATACATCTAAATGCATACTAAAATGATCATAATAAACTAAAATATGAATCTAAAAACTATCAAAATCAAGAGATATCAACTCCCCCACACTAGTCCTTTACTTGTCCTCAAGGAAAGCTTAGGAAACTAAATGACAATGATCCTAAAACCTTAAAGAACCCTTCATAGCCACCAATGTGCCATCTTTACAAAATCATAACAAGTAGTATGAGCAAAGCATCTCAACAAACTCTAACTTTTCTAGGCCTATCTTAACACCTTAGCCTTTACACTCACCTTTAAGAATCTACAAGCAAACCAATCACCAAACTCTCACATTCATTAGACAATATAAGATGAGTTCTTGCACATGGAGACTTGATCTCAGTCATTGAGCTTGGTATGATCAAAAGGGGACAATGTGAAAAGAGAGGGGTTTCAAATGCTTCAATACAATGTGGCAACACTCAAGAAAAGGAGCTAGATCATTATGCAAAATTTATCTAAGAAATGAAGCAACTCATGCATACATAGGTCGGTTCTCATCATTCTACCCCTTTCCTAAACAAATGCCAACTTCTACCCTTCTTCTTTTTCACTTCACCCCAAGAATCAAACTCACTCTCATCTCACACCCAAAGATCACTATTTTTCTTTTATTTTCTTAACTAACTAGAAACTTTTCTTTTACATACATAGCTCTCTACCCATCTCTTCATTCCCCACTACTTATTACTTCTTTTTCTTTTTTCTTTTCTTTTCTTTTCTTTTCTTTTCTTTTCTTTTCTTTTCTTTTCTTTTTTTTTTTCTTTTTTTTTTCAATGTGGGAAATACACTAAGGCAGTAGAGCTCTTTTCATTTCCTTTTAAGTTCCTAGAAGTTAGTCTTTTTGACTCAAATTTCACTCACCAAAACATTAAAGCTTATAAACCCACCCATTCTCCTAAATGCTAGCTCTAAAGAGGTCCTAATGCTAGCCAAAGATGAGAACAAACCCATGTCGCTCCCAATACTCTCAAGATTTTGCACATGAAAAGCTATCAAATAAAAGACCTCACTTAAGCAAATCAATGATGGCTGCAATGAATGGTAAGGGTTTAAGGGTATGGGAGTGCCATTTGGGTTAACAAGAGGGTGGTGAAATGGATGAGATAACCCAAATGTGTATGAAATCCATGACTAAGTATGCAAATGCCCATACGCAAGAGAGATTAAGTTCATTCAGTTCAAGTTCAGATTGGAGTTTGTTTCAAGGCAAGCAAGCTTCATCAATCAAACAAGTTTCAAGAGGAGTTTTCAAGGCTCGAAGTTTGCAAGCTATTAGGAGAATGCTCAAGCTACTTATTATGATTGAGAAAGACAGGACATTGGGTTCTTTGCATGGGCTTTTAAGGCTTCTAAAAATGTGAATGATGCAAACTACTTGTTCTAGAGACTCAATCCTAATATGGAAATGATGCAACTAGATGCTTCTTTTTGGATTTTTTTTTCAATTTTTTTTAATTTTATGGATTTTCTAATGCAAATAAGTATCTACAATGCATGAGACTCATGACAAGTAGACAAAACAAAAATGAAGTGAGATAATAGACTCTCCCCCAAACTTACTTCACACAGTCTCTTGTGTGAGAGTGAGAGTAAGCTCAAAGAAGATATCTAAGAGAAAGGAAGAAACATGATAACTAAATATGTACAAGGTTGGAGTGACACTTACTTGGAGCTATTGGCTGAATTGGGTGGTAGAGGACCCTTGGCCTTGGGTTTATTTCACTGGTATACATATGCGGAAGTGAAGAAGAAACCGGTGTCTAAAAGCGCAATGCTTAGCTCTTTTTCTGCTTTTGTCTAGTGATAGACTTGACCTGAAAAACATCAAACATACTTATTAAATACTTAAAAGGAAAGAAAGATAAAGAAATATATACAATGGATAAACATGGGACTTCCTCCCAAGTGAGCTTGTTTTAAGTCTCTAGCTTGACTTTGTGTGCTTGCTAATCATAAGAATCAAAAGGTTGAGCCAATGCACCTTTGGTCTTTCTCCTGCAAACACAAGAAACAAAGTGTGCAAAGGAGCACACTACTGTCCATAGATAATAGACAGATTTTTCATCAAAAAGTTTCACAAAAGATATAGCATGAATTATGAAATGCTCCTTGAGATAGAAATGGTCATGAGAATTAAATGCATTTGGTGGAAAGACAAAATCAACTACAGGTTCAAACGAGGTTTTAACAAAATAGTCAATTCTATCTCCATCAATCAAATAAAACACAATATCCTCATTCTCATGATTGTTTTTGGCAAGGGAGTTTTCTATATCAAGCAAGAGCTTATCCACATCAAGTTCATCCCCTAACTCAGTTGGTTCAAGAAGAGTTCTAGATTCATCAAGCATCAAAATGAGATCAATTGAATCACAAAGATAGTTCTTGTTAAAACAAACTTCAATATGATCTCTAGTAAGCTTTTCTACTCTCAAATCATCTAGTTTTTTAGTCTCACATATCAGATCAAGACATTCATTTATGAGCACTAAACAATTAAGATCAGGGGAAATTTCTTCAAGATAAGGCAAACAAATGTTCTCAAAATGAAGTTCTAAGTTTGAATTGCATATACCTTCTAGCTGAGTTGGTGGAACCCAATATATTACCTCTTTAAGATCATGAGCTTTCTTAATCTCATCAGTTGTAACTTCCCTTCCTTCGAATTCAGCTCGGTCCCAAATAAGACTCATCCGGATTGTTCTTGCGAGGGTAATACTTGTCGTCCTCCAATTCTCTTTCTCTCGTTGTAGCCAATATAATTGCACCCTCTGCTCTGGTGTGAGTATGTGTATATCAAAGGGTGGTGGCTCCACATATAACTCATCTTCAAATGTGTCTTCCTCTTCTTGTGGCCAAGATAAGTGGCTTGCAACCATCACTACAAAACACAAAAACTAGAATAGAAACTTAGTAACTATACAAAGCAAAACAAAGCATAAGAAAATAAAGCTTAACCTCAAGAAAGTGTGCAATCCTAATGACAAATCTATTTAGTTCCCCGGCAACGGCGCCAAATTGATATTCGCGTTTACACACTCACCAATTAACCTAATGTGCACGCTACCACAATCGAATGGTATATCGATGCAGCACTTTAGGATCGAATCCACAAGGAACTAATGGTCTATAACACTAAGAATTCACAAACTCTCTTAATCTAAGCAAATAGGAAGATGATTGATTGGTAACAAGCTAAGATCCTAGAAATATAAACAAGGTGATCTCAAATTCAATCAAGAAATAAGTGCAAGAATTAATCAATAATTAAGGATGGAAACATGGGCAAGATAATTGATATAAGGTGATCAAGGTTCAATCTTGGATGTTCAAACAAACAATCAACAAGTCTATAGGTATAGAACTCATTTAGATAGATTAATCCACTCCCGTGACAATAATCCCTATGCTAATCATGCATTAAACATCAACTCCCATTGGCCTAACACATTCAAGCATGCATAAATAACAAGTCTATTAACCACTAAACATCTTGGGCATCAACTCCCGTTGGCCAAATATGTAAAGGACAATATTAGGTTGGATCAGACATTTCATCGAACACCTTCCGGGTGTGAAATGACTAAAGCTCTAAATCAACTTGATCAAAGTTAATCTAGCATTAAGAACACCTAACAAGGATAGAACAATATTAATCAAGCAAGAAACATCCTAAATATCCACCTAATCACCCTAATCTACTTAACCCATGAATCACAAGATGATTACTCACTAATCTCCATGATAAACCTTAAATCCATGTAAGATTCAAGACTAATCATGATAATGATTAAGAGAAACAAGATATAAGATGAAGTATTTCCTTAAAATGATAAAAAGATTCAAGCTTTTACAAGATTAGACAAAGTCTTAAGAGAAAATGAGATCCCTCTAGGGTTTTTGATCATAAAATATATATATAGGAGGTTAAAATCTAGTCCAATCGCCAATCGCAAACGCCGGTCGCGATTTGAAAATCGCGTTTGATCTTCTTCTTCAACCCGAGCGGGTTGCTCGTGCCGTTCCACCATGCCGCTCCCAAGTTTGCGTCTTTGCGAGCAGTTGAGCCACGTCGCTATGTTAAGCCGCTGCTCATCTCAAGCCGTTGGCGAGCTTACTTCCGTACGAGCAGTCTCATCTCGTCGCAACCGTGAGCCGCTGCAAGTCCCGTATGAGTACGCTTGATTCATGGCGTCTTCTCTTCTTGGCTGAAACAAAACAAGTACTGGGTCGTGCTCTGCTCATTCGCCGCAGCCAAGCTCATCCTGTGTCGTTAACCAACCGTGGTCCAGCTCCTCTCCGACGCGGCTTTAGCTCCTCACCGCCGCGTCTTTGCCCTTAGCTCGTGGCTGTCATCTCTCTCCACACCGGAACAGGCTCGCTCAGGCTTCGTTCGTGGTGGTGGTTGAGTTCGTGGTCCGGCCAGAAGCACCGGACTCGTCCTCCGTCATCACCTCTTCTTCATCCCCATCGTAACCAAGCTTCTCCCTGTGTTCTTCGATGGAGATGTTCCATCAATTTGCAGCCTTGGTCCCTGGGTTTTCTTTGTTTTCACTTTTGACCTCAAACTCTGGGAAGTACATATAAGTCCTCACGAATCAACCCATGGACTTTCGATTGTGCAATTAAACCCAAGCGAATATTCTCAAACTGCAACTTTGGTCCCTGAATTTCGTCTTCTTTTGTTTCAGACCCTGTACTTCCAAAATTGCAGAAATGTCCTTGCAATTTGATCCAAAACTTCTAATTGTGCACTCCAAACCCTGTTATATGCAATTATGCATGCAAATACAATATATACATCTAAATACATACTAAAATGATCATAATAAACTAAAATATGAATCTAAAAACTATCAAAATCAAGAGATATCAATAATCCTCACCTTTGCCACGGATTTCCGAAGAAAACCTGATAAAACTCTGAATGGAACATGACGGCTCTAAAACAGCAACTTCAAAACTCTCTGAAAAAGATGAACCGGATATTCAGGCAGAACTAAACTCTAGAGAAAACAGATCAATAACTCAAGAACTGACCGTTAACTTTTCAATCCCTCCGGTCATAATGTAGTCCTAGATGTCCTCTGTCTGTAACCATCGAGTTTACTCCGATCGGACATCATTTGATTGACCAAAACAGCTTCACTTCCAGGCTGGTCGCAAACGCAGACTTCACCAACATCTCTTACGAAAATAAGAATAACTGACAGAAAATAACTCGAAATCACAATCCGCTTGTTGTAGATAATAGATAACATAATCAAATACTTACTGATAAATTTTCAGACTGAAATCTTTTGTTTAGGTCGACTGTTTCTCCAATACACCGAGACTGTTCGAAACTGTCTCTGTAACCCAACAGCTTTATTCGTTGCTAAGAAGAAACGTCAATAACTTTCGAACCGTACCTCGGTTTGACGATCGGGAAGATGATCTGGAAATCTGACATCGAGATCTTTCTAATGCTAACTCGCTCATTTTCTGTTTCAATCTGTATCAACGGATAAACACTGATAAAGTTGACTATTTACGATTCCGATCTACAGAAATCAGTCTCAAAGAAACCACCATAACTCTTAGATAAAAATTCCAAATGACGATCCGTTTCCTAATAAACGTAGATCTAAGAGTGTAGAACATAACCTCAAAATATGGCTTCGAAATTCTCGGATTTGATCAGTCATTCTTCTGTTCTCCTAAAACGTGTCTTGTGAGCCTTAATCTCTCTTTTTGGATGATGCAATGACTCCTCTTTCATGGTGGCTACTGGTGGCTGCTCCGGTGACATCCGGCAAAGCTTCGCCACTCCAAAAGTGTCTATCATAAACCATCACGAAATTCTCTTTAAATAATGGAAAACTAGGGTTTTTCTGAAATTAAAATGGGCTTAACTGGGCTAAATTGTCTGGGCCAAAATTTGGGTCGTTACAAAAGCTTGATTTGGAACCATTATTCAATGGAGAGTCTTTCATGACGTTTAATAAAACTCATAGGAGTTATGTTGAAGAAGTTATTCCACTTTCTAATCAGGATATCCATTTTAGCCTGTTTGGACATATGGCAAGTACTTCAAGCTTCTAATCAAACCAGGATGAATCACTATGTAAGAAGCTTTATTTGGAACCATTAAACAGTGGAGAGTCTTTCATGAAGTTGAAAAAATCTCATAGGAATTAAGTTGAAGAAGTTATTCCACTTTCTAATAAGGATATCCATGTTTAGGTTTTTTGGACATATGACAAGTTGTTCAAGATTCTAATCAAACCAAGATGAATCACTATGTAATAAGCTTTATTTGAAACCATTAATCAGTGGAGAGTCTTTCATGAAGTTGAATAAATCTCATAGGAGTTATGTTGAAGAAGTTATTCCACTTTCTAATCAGGATATCCATGTTTAGCCTGTTTGGACAAATGGCAAGTACTTTGAGCTTCTAATCAAACCAGGATGAATCACTATGTAAGAAGCTTGATTTGGAACCATTAATCAGAGAAGTGTCTTTCATGAAGTTGAATAAAACTCATAGGAGTTATGTTGAAGAAGTTATTCCACTTTCTAATCACGATAACCATGTTTAGCTTGTTTGGACATATGGCAAGTTTGTCAAGCTTCTAATCAAACCACGATGAATCACTATGTAAGAAGCTTGATTTGATCCATTAATCAATGGAGAGTGTCCATGAAGTTGAATAAATCCCATAAGAGGTATGTTAAAGAAGTTATTCCACTTTCTAATCAGGATATCCATGTTTAGCCTGTTTGGACAAATGGCAAGTTCTTCAAGCTTCTAATTAAACCATGATGAATCACTATGTAAGAAGCTTAATTTGGAACCATTAATCAGTGGAGAGTCTTTCATGAAGTTGGATAAATCTCATAGGAGTTATGTTGAAGAAGTTATTCCACTTTCTAATCAAGATATTCATGTTTAGACTGTTTGGACATATGGCAAGTTCTTCAAGCTTCTAATCAAACCAGGATGAATCACTATGTAATAAGCTTGATTTGGAACCATTAATCAGTGAAGAGTCTTTCATGAAGTTGGATAAATCTCATAGGAGTTATGTTGAAGAAGTTATTCCACTTTCTAATCAGGATATCCATGTTTAGTCTGTTTGGACATATGGCAAGTTCTTCAAGCTTCTAATCAAACCAGGATGAATCACTATGTAAGAACCTTGATTTGGAACCATTAATCAGTAGAGATTCTTTCATGAAGTTGGATAAATCTCATAGGAGTTTTGTTGAAGAAGTTATTCCACTTTCTAATCAGGATATACATGTTTAGACTGTTTGGACATATGTCAAGTTCTTTAATCTTCTAATCAAAGCAGGATGAATCACTATGTAAGAAGCTTGATTTGGAACCATTAATCAGTGGAGAGTCTTTCATGAAGTTGGATAAATCTCATAGGTGTTATGTTGAAGAAGTTATTCCACTTTCTAATCAGGATATCCATGTTTAGCCTGTTTGGACATATGGCAAGTTCTTCAAGTTTCTAATCAAACCAGGATGAATCACTATGTAAAAAGCTTGATTTGGAACCATTAATCAGTGGAGAGTCTTTTATGAAGTTGGATAAATCTCATAGGAGTTATGTTGAAGAAGTTATTCCACTTTCTAATCAGGATATCCATGTTTAGCATGTTTGGACATATGGCAAGTTCCTCAAGCTTCTAATCAAACCAGGATGAATCACTATGTATGAAGCTTGATTTGGAACCATTAATCAGTGGAGAGTCTTTCATGAAGTTGGATAAATCTCATAGGAGTTTTGTTGAAGAAGTTATTCCACTTTCTAATAAGTATATCCGTGTTTAGCTTGTTTGTACATATGGCAAGTTCTTCAAGATTCTAATCAAACCATGATGAATCACGATGTAAGAAGCTTGATTTGGAACCATTAATCAATGGTGAGTCTTTCAAGAAGTTGAATGAATCTCATAGGAGTTATGTTGAAAAAGTTATTCCACTTGCTAATCATGATATCCATGTTTAGCCTGTTTGGACATATGGCTAGTTCTGCAAGCTTCTAATCAAACCAGGATGAATCACTATGTTAGAAGCTTGATGTGGAACTATTAACCAGTGGAGATTCTTTTATGAAATTGAATAAATCTCATAGGAGTTATGTTGAAGAAGTTATTCCACTTTCTAATCATGATATCCATGTTTAGCTTGTTTGGACATATGGCAAGTTCTTCAAGCTTCTAATCAAACCAGGACGAATCACTATGTAAGAATCTTGATGTGGAACCATTAACCAGTGGAGTGTGTTTTATGAAGTTGAATAAATCTCATAGGAGTTATGTTAAAAAGTTATTCCACTTTCTTATCATGATATCCATGTTTAGCCTGTTTGGACATATGACAAATTCTTCAAGCTTCTAATCAAACCAGGATGAAACACAATGTAAGAAGCTTGATTTGGAACCATTATTCAATGGAGAGTCTTTCATGAAGTCTAATAAAACTCATAGGAGTTATGTTGAAAAAGTTATTCCACTTTCTAATCAGGATATCCATATTTAGCCTGTTTGGACATATGTCATGTTCTTCACGCTTCTAATCAAACCAGGATGAATCACTATATAAGAAGCTTGATTTAGAACCATTAATCAGTGGAGAGTCTTTCATGAAGTTGAATAAATCTCACAGGAATTATGTTGAAGAAGTTATTCAACTTTCTAATAAGGATATCCATGTTTAGCTTTTTTGGACATATGACAAGTTCTTCAGGATTCTAATCAAACCAGGATGAATCACTATGTAATAAGCTTGATTTGAAACCATTAATCAGTGGAGACTCTTTCATGAAGATGAATAAATCTCATAGGAGTTATGTTGAAGAAGTTATTCCACTTTGTAATCAGGATATCCATGTTTAGCCTGTTTAGACATATGGCAAGTACTTCAAGCTTTTAATCAAATCAGGATGAATCACTACGTAAGAAGCTTGATTTGGAACCATTAATCCGAGAAGAGTCTTTCATGAAGTTGAATAAAACTCATAGGAGTTATGTTGAAGAAGTTATTCCATTTTCTAATCACGATAACCATGTTTAGCTTGTTTGGACATATGGCAAGTTTATCAAGCTTCTAATCAAACCACGATGAATCACTATGTAAGAAGCTAATTTGATCCATTAATCAGTGGAGAGTGTCCATGAAGTTGAATAAATCCCAAAAGAGGTATGTTAAAGAAGTTATTCCACTTTCTAATCAGGATATCCATGTTTAGCCTGTTTGGACAAATGGCAAGTTCTTCAAGCTTCTAATCAAACCATGATGAATAACTATGTAAGAAGCTTGATTTGGAACCATTAATCAGTAGAGAGTCTTTCATGAAGTTGGATAAATCTCATAGGAGTTATGTTGAAGAAGTTATTCCACTTTCTAATCAGGATATCCATGTTTAGACTGTTTGGACATATGGCAAGTTCTTCAAGCTTCTAATCAAACCAGGATGAATCACTATGTAAGAAGCTTGATTTGGAACCA
>MU106525.1:98654-108984 GCA_012274485.2 Sinapis alba
AATCAGGATATCCATGTTTAGCCTGTTTGGACATATGGCAAGTTCCTCAAGCTTCTAATCAAACCAGGACGAATCACTATGTATGAAGCTTGATTTGGAACCATTAATCAGTGGAGAGTCTTTCATGAAGTTGGATAAATCTCATAGGAGTTATGTTGAAGAAGTTATTCCACTTTCTAATCAGGATATCCATGTTTAGCCTGTTCGGACAAATGGCAAGTACTTCAAGCTTCTAATCAAACCAGGATGAATCACTATGTAAGAAGCTTGATTTGGAACCATTAATAAGAGAAGTGTCTTTCATGAAGTTGGATAAATCTCATAGAAGTTATGTTGAAGAAGTTATTCCACTTTCTAATAAGGATATCCATGTTTAGCCTGTTTGGACAAATGGCAAGTACTTCAAGCTTCTAATCAAACAAGGATGAATCACTATGTAAGAAGCTTGATTTGGAACCATTAATCAGAGAAGTGTCTTTCATGAAGTTGAATAAAACTCATAGGAGTTATGTTGAAGAAGTTATTCCACTTTCTAATCACGATAACCATGTTTAGCTTGTTTGGACATATGGCAAGTTTGTCAAGCTGCTAATCAAACCACGATGAATCACTATGTAAGAAGCTTGATTTGATCCATTAATCAGTGGAGAGTGTCCATGAAGTTGAATAAATCCCATAAGAGGTATGTTAAAGAAGTTATTCCACTTTCTAATCAGGATATCCATGTTTAGCATGTTTGGACAAATGGCAAGTTCTTCAAGCTTCTAATCAAACCATGATGAATCACTATGTAAGAAGCTTTATTTGGAACCATTAATCGGTGGAGAGTCTTTCATGAAGTTGGATAAATCTCATAAGAGTTATGTTGAAGAAGTTATTCCACTTTCTAATCAGGATATTCATGTTTAGACTGTTTGGACATATGGCAAGTTCTTCAAGTTTCTAATCAAACCAGGATGAATCACTATGTAAGAAGCTTGATTTGGAACAATTAATCAGTGGAGAGTCTTTCATGAAGTTGGATAAATCTCATAGGAGTTATGTTGAAGAAGTTATTCCACTTTCTAATCAGGATATCCATGTTTAGTCTGTTTGGACATATGGCAAGTTCTTCAAGCTTCTAATCAAACCAGGATGAATCACTATGTAAGAACCTTGATTTGGAACCATTAATTAGTAGAGATTCTTTCATGAAGTTGGATAAATACCATAGGAGTTATGTTGAAGAAGTTATTCCACTTTCTAATCCGGATATCTATGTTTAGACTGTTTGGACATATGTCAATTTCTTCAATCTTCTAATCAAAGCAGGATGAATCACTATGTAAGAAGCTTGATTTGGAACCATTAACCAGTGGAGAGTCTTTTCATGAAGTTGGATAAATCTCATAGGTGTTATGTTGAAGAAGTTATTCCACTTTCTAATCAGGATATCCTTGTTTAGACTGTTTGGACATATGGCAAGTTCTTCAAGTTTCTAATCAAACCAGGATGAATCACTATGTAAGAAGCTTGATTTGGAACCATTAATCAGTGGAGAGTCTTTTATGAAGTTGGATAAATCTCATAGGAGTTATGTTGAAGAAGTTATTCCACTTTCTAATCAGGATATCCATGTTTAGCCTGTTTGGACATATGGCAAGTTCCTCAAGCTTCTAATCAAACCAGGACGAATCACTATGTATGAAGCTTGATTTGGAACCATTAATCAGTGGAGAGTCTTTCATGAAGTTGGATAAATCTCATAGGAGTTATGTTGAAGAAGTTATTCCACTTTCTAATCAGGATATCCATGTTTAGCTTGTTCGGACAAATGGCAAGTACTTCAAGTTTCTAATCAAACCAGGATGAATCACTATGTAAGAAGCTTGATTTGGAACCATTAATCAGAGAAGTGTCTTTCATGAAGTTGGATAAATCTCATAGAAGTTATGTTGAAGAAGTTATTCCACTTTCTAATAAGGATATCCATGTTTAGCCTGTTTGGACAAATGGCAAGTACTTCAAGCTTCTAATCAAATAAGGATGAATCACTATGTAAGAAGCTTGATTTGGAACCATTAAACAGAGAAGTGTCTTTCATGAAGTTGAATAAAACTCATAGGAGTTATGTTGAAGAAGTTATTCCACTTTCTAATCACGATAACCATGTTTAGCTTGTTTGGACATATGGCAAGTTTGTCAAGCTGCTAATCAAACCACGATGAATCACTATGTAAGAAGCTTGATTTGATCCATTAATCAGTGGAGAGTGTCCATGAAGTTGAATAAATCCCATAAGAGGTATGTTAAAGAAGTTATTCCACTTTCTAATCAGGATATCCATGTTTAGCCTGTTTGGACAAATGGCAAGTTCTTCAAGCTTCTAATCAAACCATGATGAATCACTATGTAAGAAGCTTTATTTGGTACCATTAATCAGTGGAGAGTCTTTCATGAAGTTGGATAAATCTCATAAGAGTTATGTTGAAGAAGTTATTCCACTTTCTAATCAGGATATTCATGTTTAGACTGTTTAGACATATGGCAAGTTCTTCAAGTTTCTAATCAAACCAGGATGAATCACTATGTAAGAAGCTTGATTTGGAACAATTAGTCAGTGTAGAGTCTTTCATCAAGTTGGATAAATCTCATAGAAGTTATGTTGAAGAAGTTATTCCACTTTCTAATCAGGATATCCATGTTTAGTCTGTTTGGACATATGGCAAGTTCTTCAAGCTTCTAATCAAACCAGGATGAATCACTATGTAAGAACCTTGATTTGGAACCATTAATTAGTAGAGATTCTTTCATGAAGTTGGATAAATACCATAGGAGTTATGTTGAAGAAGTTATTCCACTTTCTAATCCGGATATCCATGTTTAGACTGTTTGGACATATGTCAAGTTCTTCAATCTTCTAATCAAAGCAGGATGAATCACTATGTAAGAAGCTTGATTTGGAACCATTAACCAGTGGAGAGTCTTTCATGAAGTTGGATAAATCTCATAGGTGTTATCTTGAAGAAGTTATTCCACTTTCTAATCAGGATATCCATGTTTAGACTGTTTGGACATATGGCAAGTTCTTCAAGTTTCTAATCAAACCAGGATGAATCACTATGTAAGAAGCTTGATTTGGAACCAATTGTCAGTGAAGAGTCTTTCATGAAGTTGGATAAATCTCATAGGAGTTATGTTGAAGAAGTTGTTCCACTTTCTAATCAGGATATCCATGTTTAGCATGTTTTGACATATGTCAAGTTCTTCAAGCTTCTAATCAAACCAGGATGAATCACTATGTAAGAAGCTTGATTTGGAACCATTAATCAGTGGAGAGTCTTTCATGAAGTTGGATAAATCTCACAGTAGTTATGTTGAAGAAGTTATTCCACTTTTTAATCAGGATATGCATGTTTAGCCTGTTTGGACAAATGGCAAGTACTTCAAGCTTCTAATCAAACCAGGATGAATCACTATGTAAGAAGCTTGATTTAGAACCATTAATCAGAGAAGTGTCTTTCATGAAATTGAATAAAACTCATAGGAGTTATGTTGAAGAAGTTATTCCACTTTCTAATCACGATAACCATGTTTAACTTGTTTGGACATGTGACAAGTTTGTCAAGCTTCTAATCAAACCACGATGAATCACTATGTAGGAAGCTTGATTTGATCCATTAATCAGTGGAGAGTGTCCATGAAGTTGAATAAATCCCATAAGAGGTATGTTAAAGAAGTTATTCCACTTTTCTAATCAGGATATCCATGTTTAGCCTGTTTGGACAAATGGCAAGTTCTTCAAGCTTCTAATCAAACCATGATGAATACTATGTAAGAAACTTGATTTGGAACCATTAATCAGTGGAGAGTCTTTCATGAAGTTGGATAAATCTCATAGGACTTATGTTGAAGAAGTTATTCCACTTTCTAATCAGGATATTCATGTTTAGACAGTTTGGACATATGGCAAGTTCTTCAAGCTTCTAATCAAACCAGGATGAATCACTATGTAAGAAGCTTGATTTGGAACAATTAATCAGTGGAAAGTCTTTCATGAAGTTGGATAAATCTCATAGGAGTTATGTTGAAGAAGTTATTCCACTTTCTAATCAGGATATCCATGTTTAGTCTGTTTGGACATATGGCAAGTTCTTCAAGCTTCTAATCAAACCAGGATGAATCACTATGTAAGAACCTTGATTTGGAACCATTAATCAGTAGAGATTCTTTCATGAAGTTGGATAAATCTCATAGGAGTTATGTTGAAGAAGTTATTCCACTTTCTAATCAGGATATCCCTGTTTAGCCTGTTTGGACATATGTCAAGTTCTTCAATCTTCTAATCAAAGCAGGATGAATCACTATGTAAGAAGCTTGATTTGGAACCATTAATCAGTGGAGAGTCTTTCATGAAGTTGGATAAATCTCATAGGTGTTATGTTGAAGAAGTTATTCCACTTTCTAATCAGGATATCCATGTTTAGACTGTTTGGACATATGGCAAGTTCTTCAAGTTTCTAATCAAACCAGGATGAATCACTATGTAAGAAGCTTGATTTGGAACCATTAATCAATGGAGAGTCTTTTATGAAGTTGGATAAATCTCATAGGAGTTATGTTGAAGAAGTTATTCCACTTTCTAATCAGGATATCCATGTTTAGCCTGTTTGGACATATGACAAGTTCTTCAAGCTTCTAATCAAACCAGGATGAATCACTATATATGAAGCTTGATTTGGAACCATTAATCAGTGGAGAGTCTTTCATGAAGTTGGATAAATCTCATAGGAGTTATGTTGAAGAAGTTATTCCACTTTCTAATAAGGATATCCGTGTTTAGCTTGTTTGTACATATGGCAAGTTCTTCAAGATTCTAATCAAACCATGATGAATCACGATGTAAGAAGCTTGATTTGGAACAATTAATCAATGGTGAGTCTTTCATGAAGTTGAATAAATCTCATAGGAGTTATGTTGAAGAAGTTGTTCCACTTTCTAATCAGGATATCCATGTTTAGCATGTTTGGACATATGACAAGTTCTTCAAGCTTCTAATCAAACCAGGATGAATCACTATGTAAGAAGCTTGATTTGGAACCATTAATCAGTGGAGAGTCTTTCATGAAGTTGGATAAATCTCATAGTAGTTATGTTGAAGAAGTGATTCCACTTTTTAATCAGGATATCCATGTTTAGCCTGTTTGGACAAATGGCAAGTACTTCAAGCTTCTAATCAAACCAGGATGAATCACTATGTAAGAAGCTTGATTTGGAACCATCAAATTGTCAGTGAAGTGTCTTTCATGAAGTTGAATAAAACTCATAGGAGTTATGTTGAAGAAGTTATTCCACTTTCTAATCACGATAACCATGTTTAGCTTGTTTGGACATATGGCAAGTTTTTCAAGCTTCTAATCAAACCAGGATGAATCACTATGTAAGAATCTTGATGTGGAACCATTAACCAGTGGATTGTGTTTTATGAGGTTGAATAAATCTCATAGGAGTTATGTTAAAAAGTTATTCCACTTTCTAATCATGATATCCATGTTTAGCCTGTTTGGACATATGACAAATTCTTCAAGCTTCTAATCAAACCAGGATGAATCACAATGTAAGAAGCTTGATTTGGAACCATTATTCAATGGAGAGTCTTTCATGAAGTTTAATAAAACTCATAGGAGTTATGTTGAAGAAGTTATTCCACTTTCTAATGAGGATATCCATGTTTAGCCTGTTTGGGCAAATGGCTAGTTATGCAAGCTTCTAATCAAACCAGGATGAATCACTATGTTAGAAGCTTCATGTGGAACCATTAACCAGTGGAGAGTCTTTTATGAAATTGAATAAATCTCATAGGAGTTAGGTTGAAGAAGTTATTCCACTTTCTAATAAGGATATCCATGTTTAGCTTTTTTGGACATGTGAAAAGTTGTTCAAGATTCTAATCAAACCAAGATGAATCACTATGTAATAAACTTGATTTGAAACATTAATCAGTGGAGAGTATTTCATGAAGTTGAATAAATCTCATAGGAGTTATGTTGAAGAAGTTATTCCACTTTCTAATCAGGATATCCATGTTTAGCCTGTTTGGACAAATGGCAAGTACTTCAAGCTTCTAATCAAGCCAGGATGAATCACTATGTAAAAAGCTTGATTTGGAACCACTAATCAGAGAAGTGTCTTTCATGAAGTTGAATAAAACTCATAGGAGTTATGTTGAAGAAGTTATTCAACTTTCTAATCACGATAACCATGTTTAGCTTGTTTGGACATATGGCAAGTTTGTCAAGCTTCTAATCAAACCATGATGAATCATTTTGTAAGATGCTTGATTTGTCACCATTAATCAGTGGAGAGTCTTTCATAAATTTGAATAAATCTCATAGGAGTTATGTTGAAGAAGTTATTCCACTTTCTAATAAGGATATCCGTGTTTAGCTTGTTTGGACATATGGCAAGTTCTTCAAGATTCTAATCAAACCATGATGAATCACGATGTAAGAAGCTTGATTTGGAACCATTAATCAATGGTGAGTCTTTCATAAAGTTGAATAAATCTCATAGGAGTTATGTTGAAAAAGTTATTCCACTTTCTAATCAGGATATCCATGTTTAGCCAGTTTGGACATATGGATAGTTCTGCAAGCTTCTAATCAAACCATGATGAATCACTATGTTAGAAGCTTGATGTGGAACCATTAAAAAGTGGAGAGTATTTTATGAAATTGAATAAATCTCATAGGAGTTATATTGAAGAAGTTATTCCACTTTCTAATCAGGATATCCATGTTTAGACTGTTTGGACATATGGCAAGTTCTTCAAGTTTCTAATCAAACCAGGATGAATCACTATGTAAGAAGCTTGATTTGGAACAAATTGTCAGTGAAGAGTCTTTCATGAAGATGGATAAATCTCATAGGAGTTATGTTGAAGAAGTTGTTCCACTTTCTAATCAGGATATCCATGTTTAGCATGTTTGGACATATGACAAGTTCTTCAAGCTTCTAATCAAACCAGGATGAATCACTATGTAAGAAGCTTGATTTGGAACCATTAATCAGTGGAGAGTCTTTCATGAAGTTGGATAAATCTCATAGTAGTTATGTTGAAGAAGTGATTCCACTTTTTAATCAGGATATCCATGTTTAGCCTGTTTGGACAAATGGCAAGTACTTCAAGCTTCTAATCAAACCAGGATGAATCACTATGTAAGAAGCTTGATTTGGAACCATTAATCAGAGAAGTGTCTTTCATGAAGTTGAATAAAACTCATAGGAGTTATGTTGAAGAAGTTATTCCACTTTCTAATCACGATAACCATGTTTAGCTTGTTTGGACATATGGCAAGTTTTTCAAGCTTCTAATCAAACCAGGATGAATCACTATGTAAGAATCTTGATGTGGAACCATTAACCAGTGGATTGTGTTTTATGAAGTTGAATAAATCTCATAGGAGTTATGTTAAAAAGTTATTCCACTTTCTAATCATGATATCCATGTTTAGCCTGTTTGGACATATGACAAATTCTTCAAGCTTCTAATCAAACCAGGATGAATCACAATGTAAGAAGCTTGATTTGGAACCATTATTCAATGGAGAGTCTTTCATGAAGTTTAATAAAACTCATAGGAGTTATGTTGAAGAAGTTATTCCACTTTCTAATCATGATATCCATGTTTAGCCTGTTTGGGCAAATGGCTAGTTATGCAAGCTTCTAATCAAACCAGGATGAATCACTATGTTAGAAGCTTGATGTGGAACCATTAACCAGTGGAGAGTCTTTTATGAAATTGAATAAATCTCATAGGAGTTAGGTTGAAGAAGTTATTCCACTTTCTAATAAGGATATCCATGTTTAGCTTTTTTGGACATGTGAAAAGTTGTTCAAGATTCTAATCAAACCAAGATGAATCACTATGTAATAAACTTGATTTGAAACATTAATCAGTGGAGAGTATTTCATGAAGTTGAATAAATCTCATAGGAGTTATATTGAAGAAGTTATTCCACTTTCTAATCAGGATAACCATGTTTAGCCTGTTTGGACAAATGGCAAGTTCTTTAAGCTTCTAATCAAGCCAGGATGAATCACTATGTAAAAAGCTTGATTTGGAACCATTAATCAGAGAAGTGTCTTTCATGAAGTTGAATAAAACTCATAGGAGTTATGTTGAAGAAGTTATTCAACTTTCTAATCACGATAACCATGTTTAGCTTGTTTGGACATATGGTAAGTTTGTCAAGCTTCTAATCAAACCATGATGAATCATTTTGTAAGATGCTTGATTTGTAACCATTAATCAGTGGAGAGTCTTTCATAAATTTGAATAAATCTCATAGGAGTTATGTTGAAGAAGTTATTCCACTTTCTAATAAGGATATCCGTGTTTAGCTTGTTTGGACATATGGCAAGTTCTTCAAGATTCTAATCAAACCATGATGAATCACGATGTAAGAAGCTTGATTTGGAACCATTAATCAATGGTGAGTCTTTCATGAAGTTGAATAAATCTCATAGGAGTTATGTTGAAAAAGTTATTCCACTTTCTAATCAGGATATCCATGTTTAGCCAGTTTGGACATATGGATAGTTCTGCAAGCTTCTAATCAAACCATGATGAATCACTATGTTAGAAGCTTGATGTGGAACCATTAAAAAGTGGAGAGTCTTTTATGAAATTGAATAAATCTCATAGGAGTTATGTTGAAGAAGTTATTCCACTTTCTAATCAGGATATCCATGTTTAGTCTGTTTGGACATATGGCAAGTTCTTCAAGCTTCTAATCAAACCAGGATGAATCACTATGTAAGAACCTTGATTTGGAACCATTAATCAGTAGAGATTCTTTCATGAAGTTGGATAAATATCATAGGAGTTATGTTGAAGAAGTTATTCCACTTTCTAATCAGGATATCCATGTTTAGACTGTTTGGACATATGTCAAGTTCTTCAATCTTCTAATCAAAGCAGGATGAATCACTATGTAAGAAGCTTGATTTGGAACCATTAATCAGTGGAGAGTCTTTCATGAAGTTGGATAAATCGCATAGGTGTTATGTTGAAGAAGTTATTCCACTTTCTAATCAGGATATCCATGTTTAGTCTGTTTGGACATATGGCAAGTTCTTCAAGTTTCTAATCAAACCAGGATGAATCACTATATAAGAAGCTTGATTTGGAACCAATTGTTAGTGAAGAGTCTTTCATGAAGATGGATAAATCTCATAGGAGTTATGTTGAAGAAGTTGTTCCACTTTCTAATCAGGATATCCATGTTTAGCATCTTTGGACATATGACAAGTTCTTCAAGCTTCTAATCAAACCAGGATGAATCACTATTAAGAAGCTTGATTTGGAACCATTAATCAGTGGAGAGTCTTTCATGAAGTTGGATAAATCTCATAGTAGTTATGTTGAAGAAGTGATTCCACTTTTTAATCAGGAAATCCATGTTTAGCCTGTTTGGACAAATGGCAAGTACTTCAAGCTTCTAATCAAACCAGGATGAATCACTATGTAAGAAGCTTGATTTGGAACCATTAATCAGAGAAGTGTCTTTCATGAAGTTGAATAAAACTCATAGGAGTTATGTTGAAGAAGTTATTCCACTTTCTAATCACGATAACCATGTTTAGCTTGTTTGGACATATGTCAAGTTTGTCAAGCTTCTAATCAAACCACGATGAATCACTATGTAAGAAGCTTGATTTGATCCATTAATCAGTGGAGAGTGTCCATAAAGTTGAATAAATCCCATAAGAGGTATGTTAAAGAAGTTATTCCACTTTTCTAATCAGGATATCCATATTTAGCCTGCTTGGACAAATGGCAAGTTCTTCAAGCTTCTAATCAAACCATGATGAATCACTATGTAAGAAACTTGATTTGGAACCATTAATCAGTGGAGAGTCTTTCATGAAGTTGGATAAATCTCATAGGAGTTATGTTGAAGAAGTTATTCCACTTTCTAATCAGGATATTCATGTTTAGACAGTTTGGACATATGGCAAGTTCTTCAAGCTTCTAATCAAACCAGGATGAATCACTATGTAAGAAGCTTGATTTGGAACAATTAATCAGTGGAGAGTCTTTCATGAAGTTGGATAAATCTCATAGGAGTTATGTTGAAAAAGTTATTCCACTTTCTAATCAGGATATCCATGTTTAGTCTGTTTGGACATATGGCAAGTTCTTCAAGCTTCTAATCAAACCAGGATGAATCACTATGTAAGAACCTTGATTTGGAACCATTAATCAGTAGAGATTCTTTCATGAAGTTGGATAAATCTCATAGGAATTATGTTGAAGAAGTTATTCCACTTTCTAATAAGGATATCC
>MU106525.1:121505-132148 GCA_012274485.2 Sinapis alba
CATAGGAGTTATGTTGAAGAAGTTATTCCACTTTCTAATAAGGATATCCATGTTTAGCTTTTTTGGACATATGACAAGTTGTTCAAGATTCTAATCAAACCAAGATGAATCACTATGTAATAAGCTTGATTTAAAACCATTTATCAGTGGAGAGTCTTTCATGAAGTTGAATAAATCTCATAGGAGTTATGTTGAAGAAGTTATTCCACTTTCTAATCAGAATATCAATGTTTAGCCTGTTTGGACAAATGGCAAGTACTTCAAGCTTCTTATCAAACCATGATGAATCACGATGTAAGAAGCTTGATTTGGAACCATTAATCAGAGAATTGTCGTTCATGAAGTTGAATAAAACTCATAGGAGTTATGTTGAAGAAGTTATTCCACTTTCTAATCACGATAACCATGTTTAGCTTGTTTGGACATATGGCAAGTTTGTCAAGCTTCTAATCAAACCATGATGAATCATTATGTAAGATGCTTGATTTGTAACCATTAATCAGTGGAGAGTCATTTATGAAGTTGAATAAATCTCATAGAAATTATGTTGAAGAAGTTATTCCACTTTCTAATAAGGATATCCATGTTTAGCTTTTTTGCACATATGACAAGTTATTCAAGATTCTAATCAAACCAGGATGAATCACTATATAATAAGCTTGATTTGAAACCATTAATTAGTGAAGAATCTTTCATGAAGTTGAAAAAATCTCATAGGAGTTATGTTGAAGAAGTTATTCCACTTTCTAATCAGGATATCCATGTTTAGCCTGTTTGGACATATGGCAAGTACTTCAAGCTTCTAATCAAACCAGGATGAATCACTATTTAAGAAGCTTGATTTGGAACCATTATCAGAGAATATTCTTTCATGAAGTTGAATAAAACTCATAGGAGTTATGTTGAAGAAGTTATTCCACTTTCTAATCACGATTACCATGTTTACCTTGTTTGGACATATGGCAAGTTTGTCAAGCTTCTAATCAAACCATGATGAATCATTATGTAAGATTCTTGATTTGTAACCATTAATCAGTGGAGAGTCTTTCATGAAGTTGAATAAATCTCATAGGAGTTATGTTGAAGAAGTTATTCCACTTTCTAATAAGGATATCCGTGTTTAGCTTGTTTGGACATATGGCAAGTTCTTTAAGATTCTAATCAAACCATGATGAATCACGATGTAAGAGGCTTGATTTCGAACCATTAATCAATGGTGAGTCTTTCATGAAGTTTAATAAATCTCATAGGAGTTATGTTGAAAAAGTTATTCCACTTTCTAATCATGATATCCATGTTTAGCCAGTTTGGACATATGGCTAGTTCTAAAACTTCTAATCAAACCAGGATGAATCACTATGTTAGAAGCTTGATGTGGAACCATTAACCATTGGAGAGTCTTTTATGAAATTGAATAAATCGCATAGGAGTTATGTTGAAGAAGTTATTCCACTTTCTAATCAGGATATCCATCTTTAGCCTGTTTGGACAAATGGCAAGTACTTCAAGCTTCTTATCAAACCATGATGAATCACTATGTAAGAAGCTTGATTTGGAACCATTAATCAGAGAAGTGTCTTTCATGAAGTTGAATAAAACTCATAGGAGTTATGTTGAAGAAGTTATTCCACTTTCTAATCACGATAACCATGTTTAGCTTGTTTGGACATACGGCAAGTTTGTCAAGCTTCTAATCAAACCATGATGAATCATTATGTAAGATGCTTGATTTGTAACCATTAATCAGTAGAGAGTCTTTCATGAAGTTGAATAAATCTCATAGGAGTTATGTTGAAGAAGTTATTCCACTTTATAATAAGGATATCCGTGTTTAGCTTGTTTGGACATATGGCAAGTTCTTCAAGATTCTAATCAAACCATGATGAATCACGATGTAAGAAGCTTGATGTGGAACCATTAACCAGTGGAATGTGTTTTATTAAGTTGAATAAATCTCATAGGAGTTATGTTAAAAAGTTATTCCACTTTCTAATCATGATATCCATGTTTAGCCTGTTTGGACATATGACAAATTCTTCAAGCTTCTAATCAAACCAGGATGAATCACAATGTAAGAAGCTTGATTTGGAACCATTATTCAATGGAGAGTCTTTCATGAAGTTTAAAAAACTCATAAGAGTTATGTTGAAGAAGTTATTCCACTTTCTAATCAGGATATCCATTTTAGCATGTTTTGACATATGACAAGTACTTCAAGCTTCTAATCAAACCAGGATGAATCACAATGTAAGAAGCTTGATTTGGAACCATTAATCAGTGGAGAGTTTTTCATGAAGTTGAACAAATCTCATAGGAATTATGTTGAAGAAGTTATTCCACTTTCTAAATAAGGATATCCATGTTTAGCTTGTTTGGACATATGGCAAGTTTGTCAAGCTTCTAATCAAACCATGATGAATCATTATGTAAGATGCTTGATTTGTAACCATTAATCAGTGGAGAGTCTTTCATGAAGTTGAATAAATCTCATAGGAGTTATGTTGAAGAAGTTATTCCACTTTCTAATAAGGATATCCATGTTTAGCTTTTTTGGACATATGACAAGTTGTTCAAGATTCTAATCAAACCAAGATGAATCACTATGTAATAAGCTTGATTTAAAACCATTTATCAGTGGAGAGTCTTTCATGAAGTTGAATAAATCTCATAGGAGTTATGTTGAAGAAGTTATTCCACTTTCTAATCAGAATATCCATGTTTAGCCTGTTTGGACAAATGGCAAGTACTTCAAGCTTCTTATCAAACCATGATGAATCACGATGTAAGAAGCTTGATTTGGAACCATTATTCAATGGAGAGTCTTTCATGAAGTTTAAAAAACTCATAGGAGTTATGTTGAAGAAGTTATTCCACTTTCTAATCAGGATATCCATTTTAGCATGTTTTGACATATGACAAGTACTTCAAGCTTCTAATCAAACCAGGATGAATCACAATGTAAGAAGCTTGATTTGGAACCATTAATCAGTGGAGAGTCTTTCATGAAGTTGAATAAATCTCATAGGAATTATGTTGAAGAAGTTATTCCACTTTCTAATAAGGATATCCATGTTTAGCTTTTTTGGACATATGACAAGTTATTCAAGATTCTAATCAAACCAGGATGAATCACTATGTCATAAGCTTGATTTGAAACCATTAATCAGTGGAGAATCTTTCATGAAGTTGAATAAATCTCATAGGAGTTATGTTGAAAAAGTTATTCCACTTTCTAATCAGGATATCCATGTTTAGCCTGTTTCGACATATGACTAGTTCTTCAAACTTCTAATCAAACAAGGATGAATCAAAATATAAGAAGCTTGATTTGGAACCATTAATCAGTGGAGAGTCTTTCATGAAGTTGAATAAATCTCTTAAGAATTATTTTGAAGAAGTTATTCCACTTTCTAATAAGGATATCCATGTTTAGCTTTTTTGGACATATGGCAAGTTATTCAAGATTCTAATCAAACCAGCATGAATCACTATGTAATAAGGTTGATTTGAAACCATTAAGCAGTGGAGAGCCTTTCATGAAGTTGAATAAATCTCATAGGAGTTATGTTGAAGAAGTTATTCTACTTTCTAATCAGGATATCCATGTTTAGCATGTTTGGACATATGGCAAGTACTTCAAGCTTCTAATCAAACCAGGATGAATCACTATGTAAGAAGCTTGGTTTGGAACCATTAATCAGAGAAGAGTCTTTCATGAAGTTGAATAAAACTCATAGGAGTTATGTTGAAGAAGTTATTCCACTTTCTAATCACGATAACCATGTTTAGCTTGTTTGGACATATGGCAAGTTTGTCAAGCTTCTAATCAAATCATGATGAATCACTATGTAATAAGCTTGATTTGGAACCATTAATCAGTGGAGAGTCTTTCATTAAGTTTAATAAATCTCATAGGAGTTATGTTGAAGAAGTTATTCCATTTTCTAATCAGGATATCCATGTTTAGCTTGTTTGGACATATGGCAAGGTCTTCAAGCTTCTAATGAAACCATGATGAATCACTATGTAAGAAGCTTGATTTAGAACCATTAATCAGTGGAGAGTCTTTCATTAAGTTGAATAAATCTCATAGGAGTTATGTTGAAGAAGTTATTCCACTTTCTAATCAGGATATCCATGTTTAGCCTGTTTGGACATATGGCAAGTACTTCAAGCTTCTAATCAAACCAGGATGAATCACTATGTAAGAATCCTGATTTGGAACCATTAACAAGTAGAGAGTCTTTTATGAATTTGAATAAATCTCATAGGAGTCATGTTGAAGAAGTTATTCCACTTTCTAATCAGGATATCCATGTTTAGCCAGTTTGGACATATGGCAAATTCTTCAAGCTTCTAATCAAACCATGATGAATCACTATAAAAGAAGCTTGATTTGGAACCATTAATCAATGGATAGTCTTTCATGAAATTTAATAAATCTCATCGGAGTTATGTTGAAGAAGTTATTCGACTTTCTAATCAGGATATCCATATTTAGCCTGTTTGGACATATGGCAAGTACTTCAAGCTTCTAATCAAACCAGGATGAATCACTATGTAAGAAGCTTGATTTGGAACCATTAATCAGAGGAGAGTCTTTCATTAAGTTGAATAAATCTCATAGGAGTTATGTTGAAGAAGTTATTCCATTTTCTAATCAGGATATCCATGTTTAGCTTGTTTGGACATAAGGCAAGTTCTTCAAGCTTCTAATCAAACCATGATGAATCACTATGTAAGAAGCTTGATTTGGAACCATTAATCAGTGGAGAGTCTTTCATTAAGTTGAATAAATCTCATAGGAGTTATGTTAAAGAAGTTATTCGACTCTCTAATCAGGATATCCCTGTTTAGCCTGTTTGGACATATGGCTAGTTCTTCAAATTTCTAATCAAAACATGATGAATCACTATGTTAGAAGCTTGATGTGGAACCATTAACAAGTGGAGAGTCTTTTATGAATTTGAATAAATCTCATATGAGTTATGTTGAAGAAGTTATTCCATTTTCTAATCAGGATATACATGTTTAGCTTGTTTGGACATAAGGCAAGTTCTTCAAGCTTCTAATCAAACCATGATGAATCACTATGTAAGAAGCTTGATTTGGAACCATTAATCAATGGATAGTCTTTCATGAAGTTTAATAAATCTCATAGGAGTTATGTTGAAGAAGTTATTCGACTTTCTAATCAGGATATCCATATTTAGCCTGTTTGGACATATGGCAAGTACTTCAAGCTTCTAATCAAACCATGATGAATCACTATGTAAGAAGCTTGATTTGGAACCATTAATCAGTTGAGAGTCTTTCATTAAGTTGAATAAATCTCATAGGAGTTATGTTGAAGAAGTTATTCGACTTTCTAATCAGGATATCCATATTTAGCCTGTTTGGACATATGGCAAGTACTTCAAGTTTCTAATCAAACCAGGATGAATTACTATGTAAGAATCTTGATTTGGAACCATTAATCAGTGGAGAGTCTTTCATGAATTTTAATAAATCTCATAGGAGTTATGTTGAAGAAGTTATTCCACTTTCTAATCAGGATATCCATGTTTAGCCTGTTTGGACAAATGGCAAGTTCTTCAAGCTTCTAATCAAACCAGGATGAATCACTATGTAAGAATCTTGATGTGTAACCATTAACCAGTGGAGTGTCTTTTATGAAGTGGAATAAATCTCATAGGAGTTATGTTAAAGAAGTTATTCCACT
Organism: Sinapis alba; assembly: GCA_012274485.2. Lineage (NCBI taxonomy): Eukaryota > Viridiplantae > Streptophyta > Magnoliopsida > Brassicales > Brassicaceae > Sinapis > Sinapis alba. The sequence continues at coordinate 127,228 of MU106525.1, forward strand.
TTCTAATCATGATATCCATGTTTAGCCTGTTTGGACATATGGCAAATTCTTCAAGCTTCTAATCAAACCAGGATGAATCACTATGTAAGATGCTTGATTTGTAACCATTAATCAGTGGAGAGTCTTTCCTGAAGTTGAATGAATCTCATAGGAGTTATGTTGAAGAAGTTATTCCACTTTCTAATAAGGATATCCGTGTTTAGCCTGTTTGGACATATGGCTAGTTCTTCAAGGTTCTAATCAAAACAGGATGAATCACAACGTTAGAAGCTTGATATGGAACCATTAACAAGTAGAGAGTCTTTTATGAATTTGAATAAATCTCATAGGAGTCATGTTGAAGAAGTTATTCCACTTTCTAATCAGGATATCCATGTTTAGCCAGTTTGGACATATGGCAAATTCTTCAAGCTTCTAATCAAACCATGATGAATCACTATAAAAGAAGCTTGATTTGGAACCATTAATCAATGGATAGTTTTTCATGAAGTTTAATAAATCTCATAGGAGTTATGTTGAAGAAGTTATTCGACTTTCTAATCAGGATATCCATATTTAGCCTGTTTGGACATATGGCAAGTACTTCAAGCTTCTAATCAAACCAGGATGAATCACTATGTAAGAAGCTTGATTTGGAACCATTAATCAGAGGAGAGTCTTTCATTAAGTTGAATAAATCTCATAGGAGTTATGTTGAAGAAGTTATTCCATTTTCTAATCAGGATATCCATGTTTAGCTTGTTTGGACATAAGGCAAGTTCTTCAAGCTTCTAATCAAACCATGATGAATCACTATGTAAGAAGCTTGATTTGGAACCATTAATCAATGGATAGTCTTTCATGAAGTTTAATAAATCTCATAGGAGTTATGTTGAAGAAGTTATTCGACTTTCTAATCAGGATATCCATATTTAGCCTGTTTGGACATATGGCAAGTACTTCAAGCTTCTAATCAAACCATGATGAATCACTATGTAAGAAGCATGATTTGGAACCATTAATCAGTGGAGAGTCTTTCATTAAGTTGAATAAATCTCATAGGAGTTATGTTGAAGAAGTTATTCCACTTTCTAATCAGGATATCCGTGTTTAGCTTGTTTGGACATATGGCAAGTTCTTAAAGATTCTAATCAAACCATGATGAATCACGATGTAAGAAGCTTGATTTGGAACCATTAATCAATGGTGAGTCTTTCATGAAGTTGAATAAATCTCATAGGAGTTATGTTGAAAAAGTTATTCCACTTTCTAATAAGGATATCCATGTTTAGCCTTTTTGGACATATGACTAGTTCTTCAAGCTTCTAATCAAACCATGATGAATCACTATGTAAGAAGCTTGATTTGGAACCATTAATCAGTGGAGAGTCTTTCATGACGTTGAATAATTCTCATAGGAGTTATGTTGAAGAAGTTATTCCACTTTCTAATAAGGATGTCCATGTTTAGCCTATGTTGACATATGGCAAGTACTTCAAGCTTCTATCAAACTAGGATGAATCACTATGTAAGAAGCTTGATTTGGAACCATTCATCAATGGTGAGTCTTTCATGAAGTTGAATATATCTCATAGGAGTTATGTTGAAGAAGTTATTCCACTTTCTAATCAGGATATCCATGTTTATCCTATGTTGACATATGGCAAGTACTTCAAGCTTCTAATCAAACCAGGATGAATCACTATGTAAAAAGCTTGATTTGGAACCATTAATCAGTTGAGAGACTTTCATGAAGTTGAATAAATCTCATAGGAGTTATGTTGAAGAAGTTATTCCACTTTTTAATCAGGATGTCCATGTTTAGCCTGTGTTGACATATGGCAAGTACTTCAAGCTTCTAATCAAACCAGGATGATTCACTATGTAAGAAGCTTGATTTGGAACCATTAATCAGTTGAGAGTCTTTCATGAAGTTGAATAAATCTCATAGGAGTTATGTTGAAGAAGTTATTCCACTTTCTAATCAGGATGTCCATGTTTAGCATGTGTTGACATATGGCAAGTACTTCAAGCTTCTAATCAAACCAAGATGATTCACTATGTAAGAAGCTTGATTTGGAACCATTAATCAGTGGAGAGTCTTTCATGAAGTTGATGAAAACTCATAGGAGTTATGTTGAAGAAGTTATTCCACTTTATAATAAGGATATCCGTGTTTAGCTTTTTTGGACATATGACAAGTTCTTCGAGATTCTAATCAAAACAGGATGAATTACTATGTAATAAGCTTGATTTGGAACCATTAATCAGTTGAGAGTCTTTCATGAAGTTGAATAAATCTCATAGGAGTTATGTTGAAGAAGTTATTCCACTTTCTAATCAGGATATCCATGTTTAGCCTGTGTTGACATATGGAAAGTACTTCATGCTTCTAATCAAACCAGGATGAATCACTATGTAAGAAGCTTGATTTGGAACTATTAATCAGTTGAGAGTCTTTCATGAAGTTGAATAAATTTCATAGGAGTTATGTTGAAGAAGTTATTCCACTTTCTAATCAGGATATCCATGTTTAGCCTGTTTGGACATATGACTAGTTCTTCAAGCTTCTAATCAAACCAGGATGAATCACTATGTAAGAACCTTGATTTGGAACCACTAATCAGTGGAGAGTCTTTCATGAAGTTGAATAAATCTCATAGGAGTTATGTTGAAGAAGTTATTCCACTTTCTAATAAGGATATCCGTGTTTAGCTTTTTTGGACATATGACAAGTTCTTCGAGATTCTAATCAAAACAGGATGAATTACTATGTAATAAGCTTGATTTGGAACCATTAATAAGTTGAGAGTCTTTCATGAAGTTGAATAAATCTCATAGGAGTTATGTTGAAGAAGTTATTCCACTTTCTAATCAGGATGTCCATGTTTAGCCTGTGTTGACATATGGCAAGTACTTCAGGCTTCTAATCAAACCAGGATGATTCACTATGTAAGAAGCTTGATTTTGAACCATTAATCAGTGGAGAGTCTTTCATGAAGTTGATGAAAACTCATAGGAGTTATGTTGAAGAAGTTATTCCACTTTCTAATAAGGATATCCGTGTTTAGCTTATTTGGACATATGACAAGTTCTTCGAGATTCTAATCAAAACAGGATGAATTACTATGTAATAAGCTTGATTTGGAACCATTAATCAGTTGAGAGTCTTTCATGAAGTTGAATAAATCTCATAGGAGTTATGTTGAAGAAGTTATTCCACTTTCTAATCAGGATGTCCATGTTTAGCTTGTGTTGACATATGGCAAGTACTTCAAGCTTCTAATCAAACCAGGATGATTAACTATGTAAGAAGATTGATTTGGAACCATTAATCAGTGGAGAGTCTTTGATGAAGTTGATGAAAACTCATAGGAGTTATGTTGAAGAAGTTAATCCACTTTCTAATCATGATATCCATATTTAGCTTGTTTGGACATATGACAAGTTTTTCAAACTTCTAATCAAACCATAATGAATCATTATGTAAGATGCTTGATTTGTAACCATTAATCAGTGGAAAGTCTTTCATGAAGTTGAATAAATCTCATAGGAGTTATGTTGAAGAAGTTATTCCACTTTCTAATAAGGATATCCGTGTTTAGCTTGTTTGGACATATGGCAAGGTCTTCAAGATTCTAATCAAACCATGATGAATCACGATGTAAGAAGCTTGATTTGGAACCATTAATCAATGGTGAGTCTTTCATGAAGTTGAATAAATCTCATAGGAGTTATGTTGAAGAAGTTATTCCACTTTCTAATCAGGATATCCATGTTTAGCCTGTTTGGACATATGGCAAGTTCTTCAAGATTCTAATCAAACCATGATGAATCACTATGTAATAAGCTTGATTTGGAACCATTAATCAGTGGAGAGTCTTTCATGAAGTTGAATAAATCTCATAGGAGTTATGTTGAAGAAGTTATTCCACTTTCTAATAAGTATATCCGTGTTTAGCTTTTTTGGACATATGACAAGTTCTTCGAGATTCTAATCAAAACAGGATGAATTACTATGTAATAAGCTTGATTTGGAACCATTAATCAGTTGAGAGTCTTTCATAAAGTTGAATAAATCTCATAGGAGTTATGTTGAAAAAGTTATTCCACTTTCTAATCAGGATATCCATGTTTAGCCTGTTTGGACATATGGCAAGTTCTTCAAGATTCTAATCAAACCACGATGAATCACTATGTAATAAGCTTGATTTGGAACCATTAATCAGTCGAGAGTCTTTCATGAAGTTGAATAAAACTCATAGGAATTATGTTGAAGAAGTTATTCACTTTATAATAAGGATATCCATGTTTGGCATGTCTGGACATATGGCAAGTACTTCAAGCTTCTAATCAAACCAGGATGATTCACTATGTAAGAAGCTTGATTTGGAACCATTACTCAGTGGAGAGTCTTTCATGAAGTTGATGAAAACTCATAGTAGTTATGTTGAAGAAGTTATTCCACTTTCTAATCAGGATATCCATATTTAGCTTGTTTGGACATATGACAAGTTTTTCAAGCTTCTAATCAAACCATGATGAATCATTATGTAAGATGCTTGATTTGTAACCACTAGTCAGTGGAGAGTCTTTCATGAAGTTGAATAAATCTCATAGGAGTTATGTTGAAGAAGTTATTCCACTTTCTAATAAGGATATCCGTGTTTAGCTTGTTTGGACAACTTGCAAGTTCTTCAAGATTCTAATCAAACCATGCTAATTCACAATGTAAGAGCTTGATTTGGAACCATTAATCAATGGTGAGTCTTTCATGAAGTTGAATAAATCTCATAGGAGTTATGTTGAAAAAGTTATTCCACTTTCTAATCAGGATATCCATGTTTAGCCTGTTTGGACATATGACTAGTTCTTCAAGCTTCTAATCAAACCAGGATGAATCACTATGTAAGAAGCTTGATTTGGAACCACTAATCAGTGG
>MU106526.1:0-111163 GCA_012274485.2 Sinapis alba
TAGGAATTGTCTTGAGCCTTGTATATAAAAGGACTCAATAGCTTTTATACGTTTTCACGCATACTGTGGAGGTGTGTAGTGGCTTGTGATCTCGAGAGAGATACAAGATAGTTTTAGGCTTAATTCTCCGGATTGTGGAGATTAAGAGAGGGTGGTTGGGAGGTTATTCATCAATATACATCAAAGTTCCTATCAAATTATCATCAGCACTTTACATCACTGCAACGAGATTCAGAAGATCTCTTTATCTATATACATGGTCATGGCTGCTGAGAAGTCAGACACTTGCATTGCTACTGAAGTTTCAGTTTCTCTAAGCCCTCTCTGTGTTGTCTATACCAATACCCAAGTATTCCTATTTCGATCTGTATATCTCATTATCAGTTCCTTCTTCAGTGTGTAATTACAGAATATTTTATTTGCGCTGTACAAACGCGTGTAGAAGCTAAAAGTTAATGTAAATAAGGTTTGTTTGATACAAGTTCTCCTAGCATGTCTCAAACTCTGGATGGTTTTTGTAGTAAAAACAGCTGTTAGAACGTAGGAATTGAGTTTCAGAACATAGCAACTTTATTAGAACTTGAGTAATAATCTTCTCATAGTTTTTACATACACCAAATGTGCAGAGAATCAGAAGATAGAAGAACAAGAGACGCCTGATCTTTTACTTGGTGACGGTGAAGCTTGCACGAAAGTTTGATATCATAACCGGGCACTCGCCCTTCTCATCGTACTCTGTGAACTCCTCTCCGCTAGACAAATCAATCTCATCATATTTGGTTCCAGATTCCTGTTTAGCCCAAAAAAAAAAACTCAGCTCAAGAGAGCTTAAAAGTAGTAAGGTATCAGAAAACTAAGTGTGAGCGTTACAACTTACAGCTTCAGCTTTCCAAAATCCACCAAATCCGAAATCGATGGGTTCATAGCCTCGACAGTCAAAGACCATAAGAGGAGCATGTTCTCCAGCCTCAGAATCTTCAAGAGTTAAAGGTCGACCTTTCCCCGTGATCATTGTCACATTCCCTTCCCTTCCACAGAACTTACACTATAACAATAACTCATGGAGACAAACCATCAAACTCAAACCCAAATGCATAAAGAAGAGATGAGGAAAGAGTGAAAATGAATAGGATTATTACCTTCTGAACAAGATGACAAGTACCCCTGCCACCAGGAGGAGTGAAAGTCTCATTCAAAGTCACACATGTTTCTTTCTGTGTCACCTCTCCGCATCTTTCACATTTCAACTAAAAACTCAAACCATATTGTTAGTATTCACACACACGAGCAAGAAACAACAAGGAGAATCTTCTATCTACTACTGTGTCATCATCATTGAAGAAGACTCTCTGTAACTACTCTATGAAGCTCAGTTCAATGGATTTTCAGATGAGATAAAGATTCTATTCACAAGGCGAAATTCGAAACGCTAAAGAGGAAAGACCTAAGCTTTACTAAATAAATCCTACAAAGTATTGAGAAGAATCGCTAGGTCAGCATCTTCATCATCCAAGTAAACCCTAATCAAGCTCAGTGCCATGGGTTTTGATACGAGACAGAGATTCAATACCCTAAACAGGAAAGACCTAAGCTTTACTGTGATTCCTACAAGTAACGGAGAGGAACCGTTAAATCATACAAAAAACCCTAAGAAAGACAGAATCAGAACGGAGAATCGAAGCTTGAGGAAACCTTGAAGAGGTAAGGGAAGTTGGGATCGTCGCAGCCACCAGAAGGCTGGAGATTAGTGAGATTCTCGAGATCAGCCGTGATTTTAAGTACATAGTTCACCATCTTCCTTCTCCGACGATTCTCCTTCTTCTGCTTCTGATCGTTGTTGTGCTTTTACGGAGAAGAGAGGCAGTCATCCGAATAGACGATCTTGTCCTTGAGAAAGGGAATGATTTTGAAATCCGGATCGGCCGGTCGGACCAGTAAATTCGATCCGGTTATATCTTAAGAACTAACAAACCCGCTGATTCGTCAAAAAGCACTAATTAAAAGATAACTTGTGTGTGTGTCAAAATATAGTGGTCATTCGATTTTCACATATCTAAACATCATTTTCAACTTGTGTGTGTGTTTCTACAAATATGTTTTATATGACTTACTAAGCAAGACCATAGCACTAATTAAAAGATAACACCATTAGAAAACTCCAGACATAGCATAATCCAATCATGAACTCAAGCCATGATTAATCAAAGATTTATTCCTACGTCCAACCAGTGTCCAATCCAGTCCACGATATGTTATTATTACTCCGTAATTGTTAGTCAACTTTCTTTAAAAAAAAAAAAAAAACAATTGTTACTCAACTTACTCATATGTATATAACCAACTAATGGTTAAATGATTCAATCTAGCGTTTCAACTTAGACTGTAACAGTAATCAAAAATGTTTACCGTGAAATATTTCAAATGACAACATATTCAGCCATGTCCCATAATCAAAATCATACACTAAAGAGCATAAAAAAAAATCAAATTATGTCAAGGGTCAACTTCTCTTACAAGGAGGTTAGTGGACTACAATTATTAGATTTATCTTATTTTATTATTGGATTCGGATCGATAGTCCAACTCGACAATCCAGCCCATTTAATAATTGCTAATCTTTCAAGGAAAAGCTAATTCAATTATTTTTCACAAACGTACGTACACACGTAGAAAACATATTGATCTTGATTCTTCAGAAAAGCCCTGTGTGTACTTATTGATATAGCTTGTGAATTATCTTCACTACCGATTCGTTTTGAAGGTAGACAGTAATATATTTTTAGTCTCCAACCATCTTAGTATATGATTAATCTCACGCCGACATAAAAATGATTATCTCGCAAGTCAGCTAGTTCGACGTTTAGATCAACATCTTGTTTGGTGATATAAAACAAAGTTATGAATCTATTTAAACCAACAATGTAGAAACCCTTGCTCATGTGCTAAGCTTTGTTCCTTTCTAACATAAAGAATGTAAAGCTCGTGCTAATAGTGGTAACGCACCAACACGCAACCTCTTTGAGGAATCCTCAACAAACCAAACCAAACACGTTGAACAAAAGTCAATATATTCCTCTTGCCATTTGGCTTGATGTCGGTTTCGCAAAGCCACACGTACGTAATGTAACATAGCTTCATGACTAATCAAATCCTAAAGTATTCCTTTTCAGTCGATCCGTCATTACTTCTACATTGTTGTCGTCATTATCCTTTTAGTTTTGGTAATCAATATTTTTATCATTAAACGTGACAAGTACTATCTACATTATTCTTCAACACATAAAAATACATTTCCAAAATAATAATCAGAAAGATAATTAGTACTCTTGGACCCTCTTTGATTAACCGTTAAACTATCACTTTAGTAAAAATCCCTCGTCATTACTTTGGTTTCGTTTTTTATATAAATACGTTAACTAGATTTCTAGTTTCTCCAACTTAATTAAGTTTGTTTCTTATTTTCTAATTTTTAACATGTCATAGTTATTAATCCACAAGGTCATGTCAGAAAATTATATTGCAACCCCTAGACTTGAAAAAGAACCATAAACGTGAAAATTGGTATAGTGGAACTTTGGCACATTGTATTCCAGAGTCAACAAACAATGAGTGAATACTTTTTTTCATATTGCTATTGAACCTAATGTGAACTATTTTCTTTGTCTCGTCAAGTTATTATATTTCACTGCAACAATGAAAAAAAAATACCCAATATGGTGTGTGAAAACTACAAAACAATCGATTAGTGAAAACATTTTTTTTTACAACCAGGAGCATCTAACATTTTTACTTTTTAAGACATTTACATTGGTCAATCATTAATGAATTTCCAGTAAAGACTTTAACCAGTAACCACTAGGATCAAAGAAGACTACATAACTATTTTATTCAAACAACTAAATTTTTCTTTTTTCTTAAGAGAATACGTAACATGAAATAATAATTTCAAGATTATATTTAACTTAAGGATTAATTAAATTAAATTAAATTTTAACATAAGGATTAATTAAATTAAATTAGATAATGCTTTTATTTGTGTAACACACGGATTAATCAAGTTAAAGTAAAATTTGAAGACCCAAACCAAAGATCTTTAATATCCAGTTTGGTCGTTTACATGAACACATGTCATAAACTCATTGGTTAACATAAAAAGAAACTCTCACGTGTAACGCAAAAAGCTAATAGCTTTCTAAAAATCTCTCCACCATTTTACCAAACAAAGCGCGCCTCTCGCTTCCTTCCTTCAACCTCTTCGTTCTCTCTCTCTCTCTACACAAAGCAAAGCTACCTTCTTCTCTGTTCAGACACAGAGCATCACCAAACCTTCAAACCTCTGTTCTGTCTCTTCGTATAAATCCTCACAATTTCTGAATTTGAATTTTCATAGAGACGCAACGGTTAAGATTGGTGTAATCATGGCTTCTCTCATCTCTACATGATTCTCGATTCCAATTCAAATAATGAGATTCCATCTCCCTTTCGCCTTCTTCATCATCATCCTCTACATCGTTTCAACAAATTCAAAACTAATCGACGGAGAGTACAATCCGCCGACACCTTCTCCGGCGCCGGAGCCTCATCCGGATGATGAATCGTCCATTTCATGTGACGATGACTTAGGCGGCGTTGGCTCTTTGGATTCCACGTGTAAGCTCGTCGCCGATTTGAATCTCACACGTGACTGTTACATCTCCGGTAAGGGCAATCTCCACGTCTTGCCTGGAGTTAGATTGGTTTGCAAGTTTCCAGGATGTTCGGTTACAGTCAACATCTCCGGGAACTTCTCATTGGCTGAGAACTCGACGGTTATCGCCGGAGCCTTCCGTCTCGCGGCGGAGAACGCTGACTTCGCGACTGGCTCGACGGTGGACACCACCGGATTGGGTGGGGAACCGCCGGAGGAGGCGAGCGGTACGCCGGAGGGAGTCGAAGGAGCCGGTGGGGGATACGGTGGAAGAGGTGCATGCTGCTTGACTGATACGACGACGAAGCTTCCGGAGGATGTGTGGGGCGGCGATGTGTACGGTTGGTCGTCTCTCGAGAAGCCGGAGGTTTATGGGAGCAGAGGTGGGTCCACGAGCAGTGAGGTTGATTACGGTGGAGGTGGCGGCGGAAAGGTGGCGATGGAGGTGGTAGGGTGTGTGGGGTTAAACGGCAGCGTTTTAGCTGATGGGGCCAGTGGTGGAGTTAAAGGTGGTGGTGGGTCCGGCGGCAGCATCTTCGTCATGGCACATAAAATGTAAACACTTTTCTTCTTTTTGTCATTTTCACTCTTTCTTTAATGAGAAAGTGTTTAGATTTCTTATGGCTTTGAATTGGTTTAGTGATGTTAAGTAAAAAGACAAGTTAAAGAGTTGACTCTTCTGCTTCCACATTTGTTGGTTGGTCGTAACTTAATGCAAAGGTCTTTTAGGTTATAAAGCTTTGACCTTATAGCTATTGCTGCATTTAGCATCTGCCTTTTTTTTAAGCCACTTTGCTTTGCTAGTGAAGAATGAGAAGTAAAGATTAGAAAGCTCCAAACTTGTAGTGAGATGCTATATGTTTTGTATGGGGCTTTCAGCTTTGGTTAATCTGTATAGGTGCAAGAGGTATAATAGTTCCCGTGGTTGTAGATTTGATCTCTGAAAATACTGTTCTGGTTCATGCCACAGGGCAGGGATTGGTCGTATAAGTGCGTCCGGAGGCGATGGTTATGCTGGTGGAGGTGGTGGACGTGTATCGGTTCATATATTCAGCCGCCATTCTGACCCTAAAATCTTTGTCCATGGTTAGCTTCAGTTTGTGTCTATAACCATTCCTTAAATTGATAGTGTGATGACACTTCGGTGTGAAGTATTTGTGACAAGTTCAATTGTAATTTTTCTTTTTTTTTGTAGGAGGTAGTAGTTTTGGCTGTCAAGAAAATGCTGGAGCTGCTGGGACTCTGTTTGATGCTATTTCAGAGAGCTTAACCATTGACAACGAGAATAAGACAACTTATACAGACACTCTTCTCCTGGAGTTCTCTTACCATCGCCTTTTCACTAATTTGTATATCCAAAACATGGCCAAAGTCGATGTTCCCTTGCGTTGGAGCCGTGTTCAGGTTTGTGAAATAAGATAGATTCTTGATTTTGTAAACATCATCTTTTGGTCAATGAAGCTATGTGATAGTTTCCTATGAACAAGTTAGTGGTATTAATATTATATGTTTGTTACAGGTTCAAGGATCAATAAGTTTGTCAAATGGTGGAGAGTTAAGCTTTGGTCTTCCTCGTTATGCGTCTTCGGAATTCGAATTATTTGCAGAGGAACTCTTGATGAGCAATTCTGCTATCAAGGTACACGACTAATACTGAAAAACACACTTGAATTTTGAAAATTTGTTCAGTTTTTTTTTTAATAAAAAAATTCTTACATGTACTATGTGGAATTCTATGTTATATATCAGGTGTTTGGGGCTTTACGAATGAATGTCAAGGTGTTCTTGATGTTGAAGTCAAGAATGTTTATTGATGGTGGTGGTGTGACAATTTTGGGAACTTCAATGCTCGAGATTAGTAACTTGTTAGTGCTCAAGGTATTCTAACCATATCCAATAATCTTTTCTTCATCTCGCTGCTTAATTATAGACAACTTTGATATGTTCAATGATGTGATTTTTTTCTTTTATACAGGAGTCATCTGTGATACAATCTAATGGAAACCTTGGAGTACATGGGCAAGGTCTGTTAAATCTAACAGGCACAGGAGATACTATCGAAGCACAACGTCTAATTTTGTCTTTGTTTTATAGCATTCAGGTAAGAAAGATAAACTGGATCCTATTTTTATAGGCTTTTATGGTTGTTACATTTATTGTGATGGGTTGAGGCTTTCACTAATGGTCTCTGAACTTATAGGGGATTAACAAAATGTAGTTTTTTCCTTTCATAATATAGTATGAGTTTCCATAGGTAAACCTGTAGGAAGACAAAAGGAATCCCTTGCTAACAGCTATTATTATGATTTGTGAAGGTTGGAGCTGGAGCGGTTTTGCGTGGTCCTTTGCAGAATGCATCAACTGGTGGCCTGTAAGTTCCGGGAAGGTTCGGATGATCCTTCTACAAAAACCAATTCATCTTTTATTACATTTTGTTCTGTTGACTGAGCCTGTAAACACTTTTATGTTTGGTTTATTTTAAAGTGCTCCAAAGCTTTACTGTCAACGCGATGATTGCCCTGTTGAGCTACTCCACCCTCCAGAAGATTGCAACGTTAATTCATCCCTTCCATTCACTCTTCAGGTGCTTGTTTACAGAAAAAAAAAATATGACGAAGTGAGATGTTTTCATGTTCTAACTGGTCTCTGTTGCAGATTTGCCGAGTTGAGGATATTACTGTTGAAGGTCTTATCAAAGGATCTGTTGTTCATTTCCATCTGGCAAGAACTGTGGTTGTCCGGTCTTCTGGAATAATAACTGCAGACGGGATGGGTAAGCAAGCACACACACACTGTCGTTTCTTTTATTTGTAATGTGAACCAGTTTTTGAGAGATTTAACTATTGTACACAGGCTGCAAAGGTGGAGTTGGGACAGGTAGGTTTCTGAGAAGCGGTGTTGGGAGTGGTGGTGGACATGGTGGTAGAGGTGGAAGTGGGTGTTACAATCGTACTTGCATTGAAGGTGGTGATTCTTATGGAAATGTAGATCTACCGTGTGAACTTGGCAGTGGAAGTGGAAATGAAGAGTCAAAAGATTCAGTTGCTGGTGGAGGAATCATTGGTAAGTCATGTTGTGTCTATAGAAAAGTGATTGGTTTACTTGCATATGTTTCTTGCTCTTTTTTGAAATGTATACTATCTTCCTAATAAAAAAATTTCTTTCTAAACTGCGAAGTGATTGGTTCTCTTGAGCACCCACTTTCAAGCTTGTCACTTGAGGGCTCAATAACAACTGATGGTGAAAGTCCCAGGAAGACGCTGAAAGCCATAAGTAATTCAAGTCTAGGACCTGGTGGTGGTTCAGGTGGAACAGTGCTTTTCTTCTTGCGCACACTTGACATAGCGAGGTCTGCGATTCTATCTAGTATTGGAGGAAATGGTAGTCTAAAGGGAGGTGGTGGTGGAAGTGGTGGAAGGATTCATTTTCATTGGTCAGACATTCCAACTGGTGATGTCTATCATCACATTGCTAAAGTAGAGGGAAGAGTTTATGTAAGGTTTGTTAAAAAGAAACTAATACACAAGAAACTGTGAGCTTAATGCGTTTTCGAACATAACGTCTGATGCTACTTTTAATTACAGAGGAGGGTTGGGTGCTAGTGAAGACAACGTTGGAGAGGCAGGAACTTTGACTGGTAAAGCTTGTCCACAAGGGCTCTATGGTCTATACTGCGAGGTAGTGTTGAACTCTCGTATGTGTCACTGTTTCTATCCATAACATTTTTGGTTTAACATGCTTCAACCTTTTACATGTTTAATCAATCTACTATAGGAATGTCCAGCTGGAACTTATAAGAACGTTACAGGATCAGATAAAGCTCTTTGTCATCTTTGTCCGGCTAGAGAGATTCCCCATCGTGCTGTTTATGTCACTGTTCGAGGTACTTTTTAAATGAGAAATTGTGGTCGGTCTATGACCTTGAATCACATAACTATGAATGGAAAGATCTTAATAGTGAGGAAATGTCTTTGTTGTGTTTTACTTGTTTCTTTGACAGGTGGTGTTGCGGAAACGCCTTGTCCATATCAATGCGTATCAGATAGATACCACATGCCACACTGTTATACTAGACTTGAAGAGTTAATATACACATTTGGTGGACCCTGGCTGTTTGGCATTCTTTTAGTAGTTGTGCTCCTTCTATTAGCACTTGTTTTTAGCGTCGCCCGAATGAAATTCGTTGGTGGCGAGGAGGCACATGGAGCTGCCACAACTCATCATGGCTCTCAGATTGATCACTCATTTCCATTCCTAGAGTCATTAAACGAGGTTTGCTTAAGTCTTTTGTCTTTTATATTAAGCCCCTTCAATGCTCCCTGCTGGTTTTGGTTGTGGAAATTTATATGTGTGTTTATCTTTAAGGTGATGGAGACAAGCAGAGTGGAGGAATCACAGGGACACATGCATAGGATATATTTCTTAGGTCCTAATACTTTCAGTGAACCTTGGCATCTTTCTCATACTCCTCCAGAGGAAATAAAAGAGATTGTGTAAGTTAAGTTAGTCATTAGCTATTGATTTTTTACCTTTTGGCTTCGTCTCATTTGATTCTATTCAGGTATGAGGCTGCGTTTAATGGATTTGTTGATGAGATCAATGCTATAGCTGCATACCAATGGTGGGAGGGTGCTGTTTACATAGTGCTTTCAGTTCTTGTCTATCCTCTTGCTTGGTCATGGCAGCAATCACGCAGGAGGCTGAAGTTTCAGAAACTCCGTGACTTTGTTCGGTCAGAATATGACCATTCTTGTCTACGCTCATGTCGTTCAAGAGCATTATATGAGGGGCTAAAGGTACATATCCAATCATTAAAGGGCCAACCATAGTTTACGAGAGAGTAGGAGGATCTTAGTCATTAGTCAAGAGATTAAAGTTTATGTGATGTGAATGTGCAGGTAGCTGCTAGCCCTGATTTGATGCTAGCTCATCTAGATTTCTTCCTGGGGGGCGACGAAAAGAGAAACGATCTTCCTCCTCCTGTTCACCAAAGACTCCCAATGCCTTTAGTTTTTGGAGGAGATGGGAGTTACATGGCTTATTACTCACTCCAAAGTGATGAGATTCTGACCAGTCTTTTGAGCCAGGTTTGGTCTTTTCTTGTTCTAGAAGAGTTGTGTCAGTGACTACAATATCGTTACTGAATATTATCTTCCTTTTAATAGGTGGTCTCACCAACCACTTGGTACCGCTTTGTTGCTGGTCTGAACGCTCAGCTGCGCCTGGTTCAGCAAGGGAAACTGAGGTCCACGTTTCGCTCTGTTATGAGATGGATTGAAACTCATGGAAACCCTGCCTTGAGAAGACATGGTGTACGTGTTGACCTAGCTAGGTTTCAGGCTTCTCCTTCTTCGTCTTGTCAGTATGGAATCCTTGTTCACACCATTGCTGATGAAGTGGCATCACCAAGATATGTTGATGAAACAGAACAGCAACATCCTTGGTAAGAAACTTCACTTTGATTCTCTGCTGTTTATTTGCTATCCAGGTAGATTATTATTTGAGTTTTTGAATATGTAGGGGTGTACAAATTGATGATATAAGGGAGAATTTGCATTTCACACAATATCAAAGTAGCTCAATCATAGACATTGGTAGCTTGCAATTTCTCAAAGAAGAAAAAGATGTCCTCTCACTCATCTCCTTCTTGATTCATAACACAAAACCTGTTGGCCATCAGGTAAAGCCTCCTTGTCTCTGCTTCAAACATGTTGCCTTCTTTTTTCTTACTACCGAGGGTCTTGGCAGGATCTGGTTGGTTTGGTTATCTCGGTGCTTCTCCTAGGAGATGTAACTCTAATGTTACTCACCCTGCTCCAACTCTACTCCATATCTATGCTGGATGTTTTTCTCGCTTTGTTTGTCTTACCTCTCAGCATCATTTTCCCATTCCCTGCTGGAGTCAGCGCTTTGTTTAGCCACGGACCAAGGCGATCTGCTGAACGCACTCGTGTTTACGCATTATGGAACCTCACGTCCTTGGTCAATGTCGTAAGTAACTTTATGCAAATGCTGCTGTCTTCTCTAGTTTCTGGAATCTTCTCTTACTAGTCTTCTTGGCTGGTTGTTTTGTTTCTCAGCTTGTTGCGTTTGTCTGTGGATATATTCATTATCATGGCTCATCAGCTGGAAAAAAGATTCCCTATCTGCAACCGTGGAATATTAGCATGTGAGAGTGATACTTCAAGTTCAAACCTAACAACACATTCATTCTTGCGACATCAACTAACATGTTACATGTATGTTTCTGCAGGGACGAGAATGAATGGTGGATATTCCCGGTCGCTTTGCTCTTGTGCAAAGTGTTGCAGTCCCAGCTTGTGAACTGGCACGTTGCAAACCTCGAGATACAAGATTACTCCTTGTACAGTGATGACTCCGAGCTGTTCTGGCAGTCATAAACCATAATTTTATCATACAGAAACACGGTGAAGGGAGCTGGGTTTTTTCTAAAAGGCGTCTTCTGGTGCACAAGCTGATTCAAAAGATTTTTCAGGTGAATATATATAGCTAACTATTTGATTCCCAAGCCAAGATCCATCTTGTGTGTGTTTTTTTATAACTTTGATGGATCTTTCTGGGATGTAATGTTTGTTTTGCTGTTTTAAATGATGTCTGTCTTCCTTCACCTACAAGATTGTTTCGGTGATTGTGTTAAGAACATATATGTTGTAAACAGTGGTTTGGTCCTGTTTTACAAAAGAAGGATCACTGAATACGAAATGGATTGAGTTTAGGTACATATACAATGTTTTTATTCTGTTGTTCTCTGCTAAACAATTAAGAAAAACATAGATGATGTAACAAGGGTCAGAGCCGCGAATGAATCTGTTCAGCCACACAAGAAGCTGCACATGAAAAACACACCCAGAGAGAACATCAACTACGATTCTGAAGCTACTAAATTTATAGGTAGAAAAACTATGATACCTCGTCAGTGGATAGAGAGCAGAGTACCTGAACAAAAGTCACTCTTTGTTTAGTACTTTAGGGACTTTTAAATATGTCTCATCAAAGCTTGGAATAGAAGCTCTTATACTATCCCTGTATATATAAGAATAATCCAAACTTCAGTAGATGGCTTTCGTCTAAAAGAAACCATAATCAATTCAAACCTGTTCTCAAACGTTTCAGGAGCATCCTCCCTTAAAACTTCCTCCATCCATTTCTACAAGTTTCTTAAAAAGATGAGTAATCCTTCATCATCCAATCTAAACAGGAAACCATTCACCTGCCTCCATGTAGACAGGAAACCATTCACCATCCACGTGGACAAGAAACACTTTATCATCCACGCAGACAGGATCTTCCCCATCCACGAGAACATAGAACCGTTCAGCATCTACATTTGTCCTCCGATACCCGGCCCCTCCCTCCATAGATCCATCAACAAGTCGTCCTAAAATCCTCACGGCTTTTTTATTATGTATAGGTGACTTTAACTAGAATAGCTTTGCTTTGGGTACTTCCTTTGTGTGATGTCGAAGTCTTCCCTAAAATTCTGAAACGCGACGTTCGGATCGTTATAATTTTATTCCACAGCAAAAAGACCTCCTAAGAGGTTTAATATTAAATATCCCATTTGCAGTGCTTGGATTGCATGCATGCATGCATGCATATGATTTAAAGGAATCCAAACCAATATTTTGGTAAACTGTCAGATTATAATATATAGTCTTATATGAATTGTTTGCGGAAACATAAAAATCTAATTGTCACTCGTCACTCGATGGATCTCGATGTTTATTATAGTGAACGTTTTTAGGGGTATTTTTTGCGACGTAGCGTGGAAGTACTAAATAAGAAACCTTAATTACTATGTGATGAATACTGCTTAAGTAGAGGTAGTCTAACCTTTTTCCTATTCGATAAACCAAACAAATAATATAGTTTAGACATCACACCTTATTCCACGTACAGTCCGTGGACCTTTGCCTATATATATATCAAGATACAATATTCAACAATGACTAAGAGATGTTTATATGTACACCAAATTAATTTCTCCTACTTGCTGGTTAGGTTTGCATGATAACGCATGTGACGAGCACGTCAATCTATGTTCCATTTTCCTTTATTTAAGGCAATAATACTTACATACTCCTTTTGTGCTGGGCAAATTTGTATTTGTCCCTTTATTTTACTAAATATATTTCAGATTAAGATAAAGCAGCATATTTCCTCGAATATTGTCAGAATGTAAAACGTGAAAGAAGTTAAAAGTTCAGGGAATAATAATTAAGTTTGATAAATTATAATAACCCATCTATCAAAATGAGTGAGTATCCACCTTGGATCTCGGTGTTTTGGGTGAATAATGTTACTGTTTGATTAAATTTGGATACAAAATAGACACTAATCTCAGCTAGCATAGTCAGTAAATACATATTTGAGTTTCTTACATCTCTCAAGTCTCACATTCACGTTAAAAGGATCCGGTTTAGTTTATTCTGAATATAATTTTAAATTGAAATGTATCTTCTTTGTAACCAATATGATATCTACAAAAGAAATATACATATTTATGTGTGGAATACTTTACCCAAATAACAAAGGAAGAGAAAAGGAGTAACAACTATTTGGATTTATCCATTTTGGATATTGATTGTTTCAATTGTTTTCATGACTATTCATTTAAATTTAAAATATATAAAGAGGAACAAGTTGGTAATTAAATCATAGTTAAGAACATGAGATGATTCCTTAACTCGTTTTTTTTACCCTATTTTATGAATTTTTCACTTAATATACTTTTCTATTTTGAACAGAAAATAAAAATTTATTAAAATATCATTACTATTCTGCAGGAAATAAAAATCAAATAAGATGTTAAAAAGCAAGAAAAGAAAAAAAAAACAGGAAAAACCTAAAAAAAAGATTAAATAACTTATTCTTCTGAATTTATCCACGTGGAAATACGAGGGTCAGATTAAGTGTCTAAAGTCAGGAGCCACGTGATTATTATTATTCTGAATTAAGAAATCCTCACCGTTGGATCTAATATCCATCAAGAGATTCTCACACCGAAGCTGACTCAGCAAACGCTCATCTTCATCTCCTTCTGTCGCCGGAGCTCCATCACTTTCCGGTGAGAATTCGAGTGCCTCGCCATCACGAACGTCGGACTCGAAGCCGGTCTGTACTCCGGCACGAGCCGTCCTGATTTGTACCGTACGCCGCACGCGTTGCACAGCGTCTTTGGTCCCATCGGCCCCGTCCGCCACTGCGGCGTCTTATCCGTCGCGCAGTGCAGACACCGTCTCTCTCCTCCGTTATCTCCGCTGTCGCCGTCAGTTTCTCCGGCGATGTCGTGTTCGTTGACTCTGTGATGTTTCTTCTTAGGAAAGGGTTCGTCGGAGCCGGCGATGGCTAAAAGACGGGACGCCCACGTGGAGGCTGCAGAGCGTGATCTTTTGCTTCTCGCTTTGGCGGGAAAAGAAACGTTGGAGTCGTCGGTGTCGGTGAGAATAAAGATCTGATCCAGTTCGGGTTCGGGTTCTGGTTCTGGTTTAGTTTGGTGGGTTTGGGTTAAACCGGTGGTTTGAGGTTTATTTAAGCCGAAGCCGGATAGTAAGTGGAGCTTGTCTTGGTCTTCTTTTGAGAATGATTCTTCCACGAAGTTCGATAGCCATTCTAATTCAGCTAAGTCCTCACACTGATAAGTGAAGTGATAATCAAAAGAAAGAATGAAAGAAAATTGTTATTAATTCTAAAATATAAATATGTTGCCTGCTTCAAAATTACTAAGTCCTAATTATTATCAATAATTATGAAAACAATTTTTTTTAATATTATATATCAAAATATCATGAAAGAGAGTGAATTAGAGTGACCTATTTTACAAATTCATGATTTTTTCATGAAATTAACAAATAAACATGGTAAAGGTGAGCCCTTTTGGCGTGAATTAGATTTTTAAAAATGTTAAAGAAAAGTTACCGGAACACAGAGGTCGTCGGAAAACGCACTGCCGTCGGTGTAAAGCGACGAGGAGTTGGAGCTATCGGCGAGATTACCGGCGGAGACGGTGGAAGAGTCAGGAAAAGATTCAAAACCGTCCTCAGGTTGGCCGTTGTCGTTAGAAAAGTCAAGAAGGTCGTCGACGACGAAAGAGTCAGTGTTGCCGGGGACAAGGAGGAGCTCCGGAGTTGGTTGTTGTTGTTGTTGTTCCATTGGGGCAAAACAGAGAAGGTTATTACTGTAAATAAATGAAAGAGAGTGAGAGGCTTTTTGGTGAGGGAAGAATGTAAGGGAGAGGAAGAGAAGGAGAGGTCTATTTTTGGGAGGTTGTGTAAAGGGAGAGTGATGTTAGAGAAAGGTATGGTTCATGTGAGATTAGAACGAGACACAAGACAGCTAAAACAGAGGAACTTTGACTATTGAGTTATACTCTTCCTTTCTCTCTTTTTCTTTTTGTTTTTTATTATTATCACAATAATTACAATGTATCTCAAGGGGACATTTGCTTAAACACAAGGAGAGGTGAATACCAATAAATACATATTAATTTATTATCACAACTTAATGGTAAATCAACATGTTATCAACTTTCTCATTTTCGTAAGTCTAAGGTTGAAGTAAACTTACTCACATAGTTAAATTGCAATATAAGTTTGCAAGTGTGTCTATATAATTACTCACATAGTTACAGGTAATCTATTTCACATCTTTACAACAATGTGTTTACTGCTTTTAGGGTGAACGTTATTCTTTAATGATATTTTTCAAACCAGACACGTATTTACTATGCTTCTCATCAGAAGAACTAGAAGAAATGAAGAATCCTAACAAAAAAAAAGAACCAGAAGAATTTTTTGCAGCCTTTTATCCAGTGTAGATTTTCTTTTTAACTGTGTAGAAGACTGGCAATATACTATGCTTTGGTAATGGATAAAGCAACCACATGCAAACAAATCTACTCCCTCCTGCTTTTTTTTGTAAAAAATAATAATAATAAATTGGATATTCTTTTGTCCAAATGGTCTTCTTTAATGCTTAGTAGAAGTGTTAACAGGTCATGTTGGAGGTGTAAAGCAGTAATACATATCCTAGTTGGAATATTACTAATCTCTCAATTGTTCCAATGGATGTAGAATTCATAACTATCACATAAATTGTAAGCATAGCTTAACTGATATATCATAGTAGTAAGACTGCTAGCTTTGAACCCACTCTATTTGGATCCTTGTGTTGGACCAAAATGTAACTAATGAAGATATCTATACTACAGCCCAAATCAACAAAGGAATTATGTTAAACATAGGCCCACTATAAACAAAAACATAAGCCCATCTCTAAAATAATCTTGTTATGTCTACAAATAATTTGAATAACTACTAAACATATGGTTTGCGCCTAGCGATATTTTAAAAATCAACACAAAGTTTCGGACCATTCTACGCGAAGGAAAAGAAACCATTCGCCTAGCTATATTTTTTTTTGATTTTCTTCCTAAATTGTAATATCTACTTCAAACCATTCTACGTGAAGAAAAGGAAACCATTCTCCATTAGCCAATCTTTTTTTTTTCTTTAAAAACTTAATTTGCCAATAGTAAAATATATAAAAAGAAGGTAAGAAATCTTTCTTTAAGATAGGAAAGGAATACATATATTTACAGAATATTTTTGTGTGGCTTACATTCTTTTAGAATATATTTCTGAAATATCTTTCATTGTTTGAAAAACCAGATGTAATGAACGTTAAAATCAAGCTAATATGTAACGGACCAGGCTATCAAGTATCAACATAAAAGTTTGACGAAATATATTAATTCTTAGATTACGTTCTAATCAGAGTAATCCAGAAAATACAACAAATCCAGGGGGGAAAATGAAGTTCATACAATCATATATGATAGAAAGCACCAAATCAAATGTATCTTTATTTCACCTTTTTAACACGAAAACACCAACTAAATTTCACACTGTAAAAAAACAATGAGATTTTGACATAAATATTTTATCATGAAAAGCATAGAAAAGGTTTTACAGATTCATTTCCATTTTATCAGCCATATGTTGAAGACAAAACCCTACGTAGGATTCAAGGTTTTCCTTCGTCCAACCATCAACAGGATCAGACACAAACGACCACTCGATTCCACAGACTTTTCCACCGTCCGATTCATCTCCACCGTTCACTGGCACCACTTTGACCGTCGCCACGTAAGATCCGAACCCAACGTTATTCTCAAGGACCTCGTAGCTCAAACACCGCCCCACTGGATCCATCTCGACCAAACGCTCTTTAGCCCATTTGGTTTCCTCATCTTTGGTTTTGTTGGAGGCGCAGTATCGGACCAGACCCGTCTCACCATCGGTTCCTTCCACTCTGTGACAAGTGTCAATAGTTGGGAACCACTTGTGGACGTTGCAGAAGTCTGAAACGACTGACCAGGCTTGCTCCACCGTGACCCCGTTGACTTGGACGGTTTGTTTTCCCTCCCACTTTAACGCAGTCGTTTCTTGCTCCATGTGACCGATCACTTTGATGATATGACTTGTATAGTTTAGTCGCTTTGGTGCAATGTTTATCAAGGAGTTTGGTAGCACGATGAGCTATTTATGCTCAAAGCCAAGCGTGTAATATACCCTCATTACAAATCAAGTATAGCCCAATAAACCTATTAACCCAAAACTAAGGTCCAATCACAACTCATGCATAGTCCAAAAGCTCTTTTATGTGTAACCCACATCGCAACCCAAAATCTCCAACTATTGTGACTTTTTTTCTAGTTCTTTAGTTCATTATTGATTGATATTACTACTCCCTTCGTTGATTTAATTGTCGTTGTATGAAAAAAAATTTGTTTCAAAATAATTATCGTTTTAGAGTTTTAATGCAAAATTTATTAATAAGATTTTTCATTTTATTTTTTTATTGGTTGAAATATGGTTTTATGTATAGGTAATTGTGTTTTTATTTTGAAAATATACAAAATTATATGTTTTCTTAATATGTGTGAATAAATTTAGAATTAGAATGACAATTAAAATGAAACGGAAGGAGTATAAAGAACTTGAGTTCAAGATGAAGAAAACGATGAAAGAAAGTTTGTTATAGAATGTGAAAAATGTATTTACTCAAGTTAAACTTTACAATGTATCGTATACACTTTATATATACAACCGGTTTAGTAAATGGAAGTTAAACCATTGGTTATGACAAAAGGAAACCTAACCATTATAATCCAATACTATCATTTATAAAAGAGCCATTTGTTTTGTTCCTCCTACTTGCTAACAAAATATTATGATTCTTTGGACCATTACAAATTAAAATTAACTGTTTGTATTATATTGTAATTTCGATTTCTTTCCAAATTAAAACTTTTCAATCCCACTATCCGACACAGCAAAGATACTCCACTAATATAAGAAACTACGAGAAATTAAAATTATAGTAGTAGCAAAGTAGGGATCCTATATTGTTTAGCCATCATTAGCTAACCCAAAGTCCACAGCAACCTTACAAATAAAATAAGTACTCAAAGTGAAACTATAACCGATCTTTTTGTTACTTAAAATATAAAGGATAATGTTTTGGCCACTGGAAGTGCTTTCGAATCACTGAAAAAATTCAGTAAAGTTGCGTATTATCCGGTGTCCATATGAACTCACCAACCGTGCTGATCATGTGTGTTACTTAGATTTTTTTTTAAAATATTTTCTTTGTTGCTAATACTTGTTTACTTCACCTAAATAGCCAATAAGGATGTCAATGCGGGTTACTCGGATGCTCCAATGTTTTAATTTGTAAATATTTTTCTAATTGTTTCTATGTTCCATTTCAAAGTTTATATGATCTCTTTCAAACACAACCAAGTTAGCACACCTAACCCTGCTGATAGTGAATCAGTGCAAAACTAACTAAGAAAGATGAAAGTGGATTATTAAATCTAATACACGATTTACATATTTTAAGACAAAATTAAATATAAGAAAATTAAAACACAAGGCTGAATGGATTACTAATATACAACTACGAATAACATAAACGTTCTAGAGTTTGAACTACAAAGAGAAACATGAACATAAATTCATGAGAAAATTTTATATATGAAACTAAGAAAATTATCATGTAAAAGAAAGTGACGGCCGACTATCGTCTATATAATCCTAAAGAAATGATCAGATCTGTTAGATAATCGACCAGCACGCATATTTTGACGGTCCAAACAACTTTTAAAATCAATCAAGATGACTAAATAGAGTACCGAAATTTTAGGATCAACCAAGATGGATCAACAAATGAGATATACATACACACGAAGTTAAATCGTATCCTCTTGCAGTAAGCATGATGCAAATAAAGTATGTGATAATGTAAAGGAATTTTTCATTTCTTCAAAATATATAAGATAATACTCTTAAGCCTTGCTTGAGAAGGTGTTAAATTTAAAAATGTAAAAAGGGTTCTCTTTGTTTTTTCTTTTCCAAGCAGTAAATTTTAAAATGTAAAAAGGGTTCTCTTCGTTTTTTTTCTTTTCCAAGCAGTAGGATCCGTTTTCTTTCATTCTAACATATCCATAGGTGGACGACGAATACTACCATATTGTATTTATGATTGTTTTGTATTTTATTTTTTTAATTTATTTTGTTTTGAAAAATATAGATATTTGGAATTTTTTTAAGATATTACGAATACTCACAGATATTTACAGATATTTTATCTACTTTATTCAATATATCTATATGTATAAAAGTCATAGCATATCGGATATTCATCCCTAAAATTTTTAGTATTTGTGATTTGCTTTATTTTTAATAGATATTAATTTGTAATATTTACTTTATTTCGAAGACTTACAAATATTCAGATATTTTGGATCAAATCGAAATGAATAACGAATTGAAACAAATTTAATGGAAAACTGTTCAGCCTAATAGTCCAAAGCCATCAATTGCCTAAAACTTTAAAATAGACTTCCTATTTTATTCAGAGAGAAATAAAAAGAGAATCTGTAATACCTCATGATGACAATTTTATGTTCAAATTATTAAGCACTCATTGCTAAACAAGTTATCTAGGCCTAGTTTTTGCTCGGATAATGTGATTTTTTTATCTCCAGCTCATGTACACTTCTTCTAGGCGTAATAATTATCTCGTTATTATATAAAATATGATGAAAAGGGTGTTTTGATACTCCATTATGTAGTACTGGAATCTGAAAATGGTAAAGTTAAAAGAAACCAACAAGTTTATGTTACATGTTTAACTTTACGTGAGGGTTTATTGGTAAGAGTCAACAGAGTTACAGAAATATACTATTTACATCATTAACACAGCAAGTCAGGTAAAAGTGTCTAACCAAAAAAAATCAGGTGAAAATGTCATCATTATTCATCTGTTCAAAGAAAGATTTTACTTGATTCATGCAAACGTAAATTTCCATATTGTATTTTTTTATCCACATTGTATTTGTTTTTGGTTAGTTAACCTAAAGAAGGAAAAATAAAAGTTTTTTGGTCTATTTTTGTTATAGCAAACATTTAGACTCGATTCAGTTTTATTATATGGTAATTGCATTTTTACTTTCGAAACTATTCATTTTTATTGAACTTTTTAATTACAGCACAATATTGGCAAATAAGTTTGAGTATCCTCAAGCCACAATAAATCGTTAACTAAATTATTAATAATTAAAACTTTCAGAAATTTCAACCTAAAATATTTAAATAATATAAGGCCATGTATATTGAGGATATCTTAGCATGTGGTTTTTAGCGTAATTTAAAAACCGTCTCTTAATTTTAACTAAAAAAAGTTAAGAGACGGTTCTTAAATCTCTTATTTAAGAACTGTCTCTTAACTTTTTTTTAGTTAAAGTTAAGAGACGATTCTTAAATTACGTTAAAAATCTTTTGTTAAGATATTCCAAATAAACATGCCCTAACAGTGTTCGCCCTCAAAGTATCTCTAAGAAATTTGGGATCCCGAAACATCCCAAGTTGGAAGACAACAAATAGTTCATGATTTTCCTTTTCCACAAAAAAATATTAATTTATTTATATTCTAGATAAGATATTAACTCTTTTGACAAAGCAATCAAAATCAACTTTTCTGATTTAAAATAAAAACAAAGTATGACCAATGGATCCCTACTCGTATTACACTTTTTGCATATGCGAACAACTTAGAGAGACTAATACAATTACATAATCAAAAGAAAGAAACATATAGTTTAATATATTTCTTGTTTCTTTATTTTTATACCTGACAAATTTAAAGTAAAGACACAGAGAAAGAAAAGGTAACAAACTATTAAAATCCATAAAGACAGACACGGTTTAAATAAAATTTGTATAATGCAGCTGTTATCATTACACTGTTAAAATATGTTTCACTTTAATATGAATTTATATTCTGAGTAATCGAGTCGCTTTTGTTGATGGCTAGATCAATCTTCACATCTGTATTTTACCAGATATTTGCTCCACTAGTTCAATATGTCAGATTTATCAGACACTAGTTAAGCTATATAGAAATGACAGTTTACGAGTTTAGCCATTTCCATTTCAATAATATCTTCAAATCAATTCATGTGTTTCTATTTTTAAATATCAAAGTTCATATTTATCTCATTCGTAATATATAGCACATGTGGATTTCAAGTTTTCTGGCTATAGTTTCTGTATTGTTAGATTTTTATTTATTTTACACATTGGAACTCCATTGATGTCCATTATAGATTTTTTTTCTTAAATCTTTAACTTTAGACAACAGAATATTTCTATGAAAGAAACTTAAGTGACTATTTTCTGAAACCCCCATAACCAGTTTTTTTTTAATTAATAAAATCAATGCTATCAAACTGTAGTTTTTTTTTTGAAAATGAGCTATCAAACTGTAGTTACTTCAGAAGTTTATAACCACAACCTATACAGAATACATGGAATTGAAGTTCTTTAGATAGCTTGAAATTACAAGTTGATAAAAAAAAAAAGCTTGAAACTACAATAATATTCACTAGGTTTCATAGTTTTGTTATCAAATACTTTGAGTTACATAGAGTTATTTAATTTGTTTTCCACAATACCATCGTGGGACACTTAAACTAGAAGAGTCCGTTTAATAAAATCAAGCAAATCAAGAATGTTTTTAACGGTTGAGATAATAACTATTGGACCCATCGAGTTCTTTTGCCTATCTTGATATAAATTTATGATAAAACTCCTATAGCATAATAAATACAAAGTTTCCTGTTATATAAGACCATCATAAGTTGCTTCATTAACCCACTTTTAGTTTCTTTAAATACCATCCCTCCAACCTTAAGCATAACCTTAATTCTCTTTCTCACACATAATAATGTATACACACGAGATGGAGGTTTGTTCAACAGTGACAACAAAGAAGCTCTCAAGCCTCGCGAAGCTAATCCTCTTCACCATCCAGAAGGTCTCACACGCCTCACGTCACAAACTCCTCACAACTCTCGATCCTCAGCTACTCGCTAAACATGGCAAGACCCTACGCAAATCTTTAAACGACGCCGTATCAACTTCCCACTCCCGCATCACGTGCCGTCCTTCCTACCACGAAGACATCGAATCTTCATTCATCTCACCTGTCCCGATCCAGCTGGAGTACGAGTTCAGCTGCAGCAGCACCCCACCGAGACGTTCCTACGCTTCAACCACCATGGGACGACGCAGCGGGTCTCGCAAACCGCTTATCAATAAACGCCAACGCCACGCGTATATCCGGTACAACACGCTCCCTAAGGAACGACACGTGGCAGCTGCCGTGACGTTTCCTGACGGAGCTAGCAGCTCTGGAACCATGGAAAGTGGCCACGTGGACAGAGCAGCGGAGGAGTTTATACAGAGGTTCCATAGACAGCTGAGATTGCAAAGATGGATGATGGCTCAAGAGGTTTAAAAACATTTGATTCACTGTCACTTTCTTACACCAAAGTATCAATCATATCAGAAAATACTATAAATAGTTACTTTCTTAATTAGTCTTGTTTTGACTTTCTAGTTTGGTATATATTTCCCTAGTTTTACGTTTTTTTTGTTTTTGTGTAATTTTATGAATCCAGGATCGTGTTTTGGATCTATTTGGATGAAATTGTAAGAAAATCAATCTTCTAAATAGCTCTTTTGTGTGTATATCAGCGCATATATATATATATATATATGAATATATCTTTACCTATGTTCATGATGAATTAAAAGTATGATTGACGACTTGCGCTCTAATGAATATCAGCGTTAAAAAAATTATTACTAACGTTCTAGTTATACACATGAATACATGATCTAATTTATTACTATTGAAATGGCCTTTATTTAGCTAAGAGCATTTCCAATGTAAAATTTTTTTTTTTAAAAAAAATAGAGTAAAAAAAATTATAGAGTAAAAAAACTTCAAATCTTATTTTATTTTTCATTTTGAGTAATTAATAAACAAAAAATAGATTATTTCATTTATGGAGTAAATTCTATTATTAAATAAAAATGAAATAAGATTAGAGCATTTTTACTTTATATTCACTTTTATTTTATTTTGAAGAAAAAAAATAGAGTTGAGTTGAAAATGTCTTAATATGTACATATTTACGTGCGTTATTAATATATTACATATTTATATATACGTTTTTATTGATCTTTAACTCCGTCCTTTGATTTTGTTGTATGTTATGAACTTATGATAAATATATATATTATAATATCGGCTATGCATAAACGACGAAATTTGTAAGCCAAATGATGTTGAAAATGATCCATATCTTTGTAAATCTACCTACCCAATAAAACATACTCTGGTTGCATTGAAAATACAGCAGCAACGATAACTTACTCTATTTCCTAAGCCTGTAATAAGATTGGTAAGTTAACAAGTCAAAAGTTACTGTAAAGGCTTTCTCCAAAATTTTCGGCAAAGACAGAAAGTATGCCATCTCTCTACCGAATCCCACTAAAAATCTTGAGGCTTGGATCTCTTAGAACTCTTCTGTTTTGTTTTATCATAAGGATCAAACAAAATAACGACCCTAATGCGAACTTTTTTAAGAATGAATTTGATTTTTTTTTCTTTTTGTTAATTACTTACTTGACGTTTGTGTGACAAGAATACACAGTAGTATATGTTTGAAATATCCGATGATATAATAGTTTCATTTGGCTGGGTACTGTTTCTATATATTCTGTTGTTTTGCACATAATACGGCTTTGATATAACATCCATCGGTATAGTATCTTTCAAAATGTGTAGATTTCTTTTGGTTATATTATTTTCTGGCTGGGATAATGTTATATATATATATATATAACTGTATATCAAGTAAAAAAATATTTTTCCTTCATATAAAAATTCACTTACCAAAGGTTCTGGACTCGTTCTTATGTCCACAGCAACATGTTGAGTTGAACTTCCCGTTTTCTTGATGAGTCTGGTTATCACGTCAATAGACTAACGAGTAGTAACGACATCATATATTTGCCTTATCTGTGACTTTTAGCAAAGATTCTGACCCTAGCTCTGTCTTCTGACTTCTCCTTCCCGCTGACCAAAGAGCTTGAACACTAAGATAAACAAGGTTACGAGCAAGAACTTAAGTTAGTTAGGTGTATTCTTCACAAATTTAGGGAAAGAGAGAAAAATCTATTTTCAAGCGGGGTTGCTTGATATGCTCAACAAAAGCATTGCAGTGCAGGATCGACCTGCCAACCATTATGTGCACTAAGTTAGGCTGTATCCAGAAACAACATAAGGCAAGTGAAAACACAGCATATATATATTTATTGACCTTTTCAGTGCCAAAAGCGGTAGTAGTCCCGTTTTGAATAAGAACTACCATCAAAATTCCAATCTTATCTATTAAACCAAAACTACCATCAAAATTCCAATCTTAGCTATTAAACCAAGTTTGAGCATTCTTCTTAAAATCTCATGTAGTGTGGAGCTTTGATGCTCACATACTACTGGAAGTTGATTTTAAACCAGATAGCAAATGTTATAAATCTTTCAAAAGAAACTATTGTGAGGTAGCTTAAGAACCTGAAGGTCTTCAGGGGTGCCACTTTGAGAGCATAAGTTTCCTTTTCCCACAAAAGAATCTGAATTTGCAACAGGAAACCAAAAAAACTGTAAAACTCATCATCACTATTCTCAGTCTGTTTAAGAATTATTGCTAATTTCCTGGTAAGACACCCGAATCCTCAAGCATACAAAAAAAAATCACCTCGTAATCACGGTTCTGCTCGCAAGATCTGCTCAGCTGAACACTATCAATAATTTCTCCAGATGTCCTAGTGTCACTAAATAACTTTGATTCCCTCTCAACTTCATTGGCAACACTTGTGGAAACAGACCTCAAATCACGGTCTAAGTTATCTTCCTGCTCATTTTCACATGCTGCCACATCTCTAGAATCAGGTGTCACTGCAGACTCAGCCAGATCAGACCATTCTTGAACAGGAACCATACTTTCTACTTCCACAAAGCTTCGTCAACTAGTTTTCTTAAATTTCCAGTCATATTCCTAATTTTTAAATGTCAGTGCAGACTACTTTGCAAAAGATGCTCGATCATGCGTACTCAGCTTCCCTTGCGTACAATGCTTTGCACCAAGATGGCTAGTCCCTAACACTAGCCAAATGGTTGCAAATTTGAATGAAAGGCTACTTTCGATGTCAAGAAAACATAAATACAAAATCGTGTTTCAACGACCAAAATCCTAATAAAGACTATATAGCTTAATAAATTGCCTAATAATGTAATTTTTGTTTGATTAAGATTAATTTATCCCCAAACCTCAACCAAAAAGAGAAGTTTTATTTTGTGGTACACGTCAGATATGTATTGGTTGTATTTATTAATGCAAGTACCTTATGTTTTTTCTTAAAAATTCTTCCAGTAATTAGTTTGCATTCTTTTGTAATTAAGGTGTATGTCAAAAATCAGAATACATGGCGTTTCAAATCAGGTGGTCAGCACTACTATTTTTCAAATAGATTTTTATTGATCTTGAATGATTATGAAAAGACTGGAAGGTAAAAAAAAAAAAATCAAAACACTAACACTAGCTAGCTGTCATTAGTTCAGCTAAACCCAAATAGTATACACACTTAACATTTCATCATCTTGGAGATATCTCACGCAAAGCAAAAACACATAGAGAATCCCATGAAAACTAAACCAACAAAAAAAAGAGAGAGAGAGAGAGAGATGGAGAGAAAATACGATTTTCAGTTTTTATTTTTCAGGGAAAATGTTTCCAAGAAAAGCTTTCTTGAAAAACTGAGCTCATGGGAGAATCACTGTCATACGTAAAATCATCTAACCATGTCGGCATGAACACCAAATCCTCCAACGAGTCAAAAAACACAAACTCGTTTGACTCGTCCAAACTGGTTCCAAGACTTGGCAACTCCACGATGTTGTCCAAATCTTCCGAGACTGTACTCTCCTCACCAACGCTCGTCACGGAGAACGACACCGTTTCACTAGTCTCACTCGTCGCTTCGTTACTCTCACTCTCTGACCTTTGACTACCAGACGCTGCCGTTTCGCTCGTCTCACTCTCAGACCTTATAACCATCGAACCGAAGTCCATGAGAGCTGCTTTGGTGGCAGCAGCTCTGACGTCACGAGGGCTAAGCGAAGCGGGTCGAGGGAGAGAATCTGAGAGCTCAGGGAAGTTGAGTATTGCGGAAGTTCCCTTGATGCTCAAAGCCGCTACGTCGTGAGCACGCATGGCCATCTCCGCCGTGGGGAAAGTCCCGAGCCAGATCCTTGACTTCTTCCTAGGCTCACGTATCTCAGATACCCATTTGCCCCAACTCCTCATGCGAACTCCACGATACACTGGCTTCTTCTTCTTGTCGGAACCATGTGACATATCAACCATTGTTTAAGTGTTTCAAGAAATGTCACAACAGTAGTTTTTTTTTGTTAGAGATTTGAGTTGGTATAAAATATAAATAATATAAACTTAGGAAGAATATATATAACTTAAGGCAAAAGGAGTGAGAAGAGCTAGAAAAGATAGTTCTTGTTTGTATCATTAATTGGTGAAATTTCTACTCTAGTGTTTGGATGCTTCCAAGTCTCTCAATGATTTCTCAGTGTTTATTAAACTCTTAACTTATATATAAATATAAATACAGATTTACATTCTCTCTTGTATATGTGTGGTTTGAAAGAGAGAGGGACCCATAAAGGTGTAGCTAGCTGCTTACCTACTAGAAAGGTTGGTGTGTCTGTAACTGTGCTTTCTTTTTGTTAAAAAACTTTAATATATAACGCGAAACACGAGTTGATGTTGTCTAATCTTCTTTTTTTGTGATGTGACATCGTAGAAGTTCCTTAGATTTGGTTTTGTATTCACCAAAAAAGAGAAAGAAGCTCTGGTCCTCTTACTACTCCCTACTTACTCTCCAGTTTGCACGACGTGTATAGATTCGAAACTACGGTAGAGTACATAGTCACCAGTCTATTGGATTTATTGAACTCATAAGTAGAAAGAATTTGCTTTAAACATTTATATCATCACTCCAAAAAGTATTTTAAAACATAAATGAATTGGTTAAGTCGGCAAGCCTAGGCTAGGACGTAATAACTTTCTAGCTTATAAGTTAACAAGTACTAGTTCAATGCATTAAATCACATCTTCTTGTGCCGTTGATTCCGTTCCAAACAAGAAAAAGCTTAAACAATGGGATAAACCAAAAATCATTATAATGTTGCGACCAAACCTACGTGATCGAACTACTATAGCATGAGAAAGCTTTAGACCATCATTATTTTCAGTCTTTTAACCGAAATTTTTAGCTTCAGATAAGAGACGGTTCTTAGTTTTTCTTAATTTTTTAATTAAGAAAAACTAAAAACCGTCTTTTAAATAAGAAATATAAGAGACATTTCTTAGTAAAAAACGTAAAAAAATAAATAATTATCAAATTATAAATTAAAAATTAAAAATTCTAGTTAAGAAATCGAAGATAATGATGTCATTATTCGTATCAGTGCAAATCACATCTTGGACTGATCAGAAGCACTAAGTACAAACTGTGTGTCGGCTAGAGACGAAGGTTGAATATTTTNAAACCACCAAAGGGCGAATTGTTATTATGCAATGAATATAAATAACATCGTTGCTCCATAGTCTTTTTTTTTTTTTTTTTTTTTGCTTCTATTGCTGATAAAAGATATGGGTTGCGTTTATGTAGCTATATTTTCACGACTGTTTATCTATATGATAATTTTGTTCACAATGTAAGAACTCAGAAGAATGGATAAAAGACGACTTATATATACATGAATATTGAATAGGTACTATTGCTTATCAAGTCCATAAAAATGTGAATAAATTAGTTTATATGTACAATATGCACAGCTAGTAATTCCTGTATAGATGTTAAATGTCTATGATGATTTCACTTACTTCCTAAAGAAGCCAATACGGATCCTAACAAATTTATTTTTGAAAATTCTTTATTGTGTGGACGTTGTGAAATTCGTTACAACCAAAACTTGTTTGTTCTTAAAGTTTTTGCCAGAACTTGAAGTAAATAATGTTAACTAGGCTTCAGGTTTATTTTGTTGTACCACTAAAGTTTGGTATAAAAAATCACAAACTCACACTGATTTTAACAACAATAAGCTTCAATTTTATTATTTTCAGTAAGTTTTCGATAAATTTTAAGTAAGTGAAATATTATTTTCTAAAAGATCTAAAACTTTGAATAAAAAGTTAAACGGTGGAGTAAATAGTCTTTGATTTTTTTTTTTTTTTGAAACTGTCTTTGAAATTTAATCAACGAGTTTTATTAACATAACCGTACATTCTAAAATAGCAAATATGATATAATATAAATGTGTAGTTAAAAAGTTTAAAATACGACAAGAAAATACAGTAAAAACTACATGACAAAATCTACAATGATATTTAAATACCTTAAATAGTGCAAACAACCGAAATAGAAGTGTTTAATTTAACCGGATTTCTATATATTAGTATTTTTTTGGTGTAATATATATTAGTATATTATCACATCCTGACGGTTGATGTTTGATTTTTAGACTAGGAATAACATCGATTAAACCTTAATTGGCTGTTTTACTATGTAGAACATGAATGAACTCACTAAGAGTACTCTTAACACTTTTTTGTTAGAATTGATTCGCCCTCAAATAGCCTCTATTAGTTATGTCTTTGTCCATTGACCCTTGTATACTAATTTGTCATCGTCGTCCACAATACACACCGATTTTTTCTTAATTTTTTATTTGTCGGCGTCAACCTTTTTTTTTTTTGTCTTCCACCCACTGAATCTTGCATGAGCTGTAATCAGGTTTCAACAGCCAAAAGTATTGAATGACACATTTAATGAATGCTACAAATCTATTATGCAAGAGAGCGAACAAGTCGACAAATGTTGAAGAAGAAAAAAAAGTCGTACGGAGAAGATAATCTAGCTGTTTGGCTGTGATGCACTGTTCGTGTATCCGACAACTCTAGGACCCCTCTTTTTGACTACAGTTTACACTCTGCGAACCACGTGTCTCAACCACGACCAAACACTGTCTCACGTGGTTCAATTATTGCACCCTGTCACCATATTATAAAGTTTCATTTATAGATTAAAGTACAAAATGACTAGTCGACACAAGAAAAAAAGTACAAAATACACCAGTAAAAGTAAAACTAGTTAGAAAGATTGTACGTACACTCCTCACTGAGCTCTTTTCATAATGTAACATAACACCCTAACCGTTCTGTAGACCTCTGCATCCACTCTCGATATCTATTGATCTTATTATCGTCTGACCATGTCTCTGCTATTACACAAAGTTTTTGAAAAAAAAAAAGAAGTTTGAAAAACATTTTGAGTTCACTGAGCTCTGATATCATTTGTTACCTATTAGCTCAACGTATTGGTATGAATCTCAAAGACTATAAACTCAATGTTTATTAACTTAAGAAATCACTCAAACTTAAGTTCTCACTTTAGTCTCTCAAACTCATAAGTACATGGCACAACTCACCATCTTCTTATATAGAGACTTAGATCCTAAACTCATTAGGAAAACACTATTATTCTTATCATAACTCAACTAGAATTAAGAGGACTTATCTAAAGACTTATCTCTAAGTTTATCTTCAAGTTTATTTCCAACATTCACCCTCTTAAACTTGAAGTCTACTTCACTTAGATCTTTAACTCCAGCAAGTTCCCTCATCTCTTTAAATTTTATTCTTCCTAAGGCCTTGGTCAAAATGTCGGCTTTCTGAATACTCCCTGCGACATGTTCTACCTCGACCTGTTCGTTGTCAATGCATTCCCTGATAAAGTGATACCGCTTGTGGATGTGTTTACTCCGACCATGGAAGACCGGGTTCTTCGTTAAGGCTATTGCAGATTTGTTGTCTATCCGGACTACCACTTTTTCACACGGTTTCTCGACAACTTCAGCAAGAAGCTCTTGTAACCAGATTGCTTGTTTAGCTGCTTCAGTGGCTGCCATGAATTCAGCTTCACAAGATGAGAGTGCAACTGTTTCTTGTTTCTGAGAACACCAAGTGATAGGACAATTATTTAGATAGAACATATGGCCTGTGGTGCTTCTTCCATCATCAATGTCCACATTGTGACTGCTGTCACTGTATCCTATCAGAGTTGAATCACTTGACCTATCAGAGTTGAATCAAAGACTATAAACTCAATGTTTATTAACTTAAGAAATCACTCAAACTTAAGTTCTCACTTTAGTCTCCCAAACTCATAAGTACATGGCACAACTCACCATCTTCTTATATAAAGACTTAGATCCTAAACTCATTAGGAAAACACTATTATTCTTATCAGAACTCAACTAAAATTAAGAGGACTTATCTAAAGACTTATCTCTAAGTTTATCTTCAAGTTTATTTCCAACATTAAGATCAAATCCAACACTTGAACTCAACCTCACTCTAGATTATTCTCATACTTTGGCATGCACGTATAACGTATCAAATCAAGACTAATCAATACTAAATGAGAAAATCCTAATTTTGGATGCAGTCCACAACTTTTTAGCTCACAATTTAATTACATAGATTCATCCCAACCTGTACATATATATACTACACACATAAAAACTCGAAAGCTTTAACAAAATGTAACAAAAGAAAGCTATTGAGACGATCTTATTAATCTTGATTTCTTAAAAACTTTCTATTCGTTGGTATGAGATCTAAGAAGAGTTTGTTTTAAAGACTGAAGGTTGTAATCCAATTATACTAAGATTACTCGATTATCTCACTAGCTAGCTCAAAACCAATGATGTTTAATCTACTTATAATCTTTCATGATCTATAAATCATTTTGGTAAGGAAATAGAAAAGAAAATAGTTTAAATAACGTACGTTATGTGGTCCACTTTTGAATAATTTGTGCCGATGATGGCTACAAGCAATACCTATTCCGTTCTTGCCATTAAAGAAAATGTAATTTATATTGTATGTAACCAAAAAGGATTCTGGCTTCAACGTAGAACACGACATACACAAAGAGATATTTGCATTATAAACACATGACAATTTAAAAAGTAGCTGCATATAATAACCATACATGATATCTTTGTAATCTCCACTGAAAACAATGAAAAGTATGCCACTACGTTGTGTCCAAAGCAATTTTTGTCGTCGAGTATCCACAAGTCAATTATGCAAACGTTCTTTTACATAGATCAATCAAGTTCAAAGATTCTTCATGTTTATTTTCGGTGTTTATGGAACCTATAGATCGATCCCTTTCAACCGGCAACATGCAGGTTATGATTACATGTTTCTTTGGCATATACGATGAAGATTAATCAAAAGATTCAAGCTACAATCAGGTGGAAATGTTAATATACACAAGAAACTCAACAGAACTGAAGCAGACGTTTTTACAAAACTTCTTTTGTTGCTGCAGGAACTACTCAAATGATGTGGTTATAGACTAAAAATCTTGCAACTTTAGCCTTAATGACGTTGTAAGAGAGATTAATTATCATGAAAATTAAGGCTCTCTAAGTATATATTAGGAATCTAAGAGATAGCTTGAACCGGTTATTTTTTGGTTTATAGACAAACCTACCAATCCAATTCCCGGTTTAGATTTAAAGACCTAGGCTTTTTTTAGACTTTAACACTGGCCTGTATAATTAGTTACCCAAAAGGGCCCAATAAATTAAACCATACATATTGATATCACTTAAGCTAGCAACATACTCAGTTTTTGAGCCACTTGGCTTTCTATCAACAATCAATCAACTTACAGACCCGGTGGCTTGAAGAAAGGGACCAAACCGAAGACAGATTCAAGATCCAATGGGACCTGAAGAGACCGTTTGAGTAGCTCAGGTGTGTTGCTGGTATCTCCTTTCCATGTCCCAAACCACGGTCCTCCTCCTATCTCCACTGCTGCCATTGAGCTCTTTGCCTCCATTATCACCTGCATCATTGTTCACCATAATCCATAACCAACGTTTTTAGTCTTCTTTAACTGCCTCAGTGGACTAGCTAAGACTTTTAACTACATGGATGATTGTACACATACCTTGCCTTTACTTCCATCATATAGCCGTTCCCATATCTGCAACTTCAGTTCACCGTAACAACTATCTCTGCAAGCTGTAGCTAAACCAGCTTCTGAGGTTGGAGCTCGCAGAGGTGTACCCGCTTCGTTTGTTCTTGCCTCTAGTTCCACCTGTCACAAGACATTGGGTGTCAGAATCCAGCCACAAGGTAACGGTGGTGTCAAAGTGAAACTGAATGAATATGCGGAAGAAAGAAACATTACCATATGGGTTTCATTCTCTGCAGTCATATACCAATAACCCCATGGAGACATTTCCCAGCTAACAACACCATTCCACGGAACAAACTCGTACAATTTTCCATCGTAGTGCACACAAACCTGCCAAGGGCTCAGAGATTTGTAAACTGCTTTACCTAACATTGTGTCTTAAGACGATCTTAATAAATGCATACCAGTGCAGCATTTTCAAAGGTCTCAGTTAACCCGGGTAACTGCCTCAACCCGCCAGCTGCAGTCAAAGCAACTTCCCCTTTTGCCCCTTCAAATACATTACACTGGACCTGTATAGAGACACCGACTAATAAACCTACCGAACAGGGGTCAAAGTGTAATACATGATGTTGTATGTATGCGACATTAAATTGTAGAACATGGTTGAAAATGTTTACCCAAAACC
This sequence comes from Sinapis alba, assembly GCA_012274485.2. Taxonomy (NCBI): domain Eukaryota; kingdom Viridiplantae; phylum Streptophyta; class Magnoliopsida; order Brassicales; family Brassicaceae; genus Sinapis; species Sinapis alba. The sequence goes on from MU106526.1 coordinate 32,888, forward strand.
ATTTTCTAGGGAAGCCTCCTCCCCAGTTCTTCTCTGAATAAGAAGGTGCATCCCGGAATTCAAACCTTTCACCACCCCACTCTATCCACCCTGCATATTCAAGAGAAGGAAAGTAAACTTAACGGTTTCTATTACTAAATTTAGTTAATCAAGTGAAGTTCACCACCTGTTGAAAGGCCTCCTGCCATGCATATCTGCCAGTGAGGCTCAAATACAGGAAAAGCTGCAGGCCAGCCTGCAGTAGACTTCTGCTTGGCCCCCACATCACCCCAGCCGTAAACAGGACGGGTACTGTACTCCCACCGAGCCGATTTCACAGTTTCCGCGTAGTCAGTCCTACCAAAAACAAGTCAAATTCAGATTTAACACAGAAATTACAGACAAAAACAAAAACATGAGTTCTACTAGGCGTATTATGCCAAACTAATCCCAACATCAGAGATATACTACCAAGAATCCTTTATCTAACGTGCATGAAGCATTGCCATGACTAATTTCTGGCTGAATTTACGTTACATTAGGAATCGTCACTAAAGAAAATCATGACAAACTGAAGCAAGCTTTGTAGATGAGTTGTGTGATCTAAGAATGTTGCCTAAGATACAAAGTAGCAGTTGCATTGCCGTTTCTAAAGACTAAACAAGACATCTCATCAAAAGCAATTATACGATCTTGTATTAGGCTTCAAGTAGTATTGTCATACATACTGAATCCTAGGTGTGCTTGCTTAGAACTAGATAAATAACCTGCCATCATCGCAAATGTGACCTTGATGCCAAAATGGTGTAGCTTGGAACCCTTCAGACACTCTTCTATTGAATTCCTACAACCAAACCCCCATGTTTTTCAGATCAACATTCAAGAAAACAACAAGAGTAGAACGCTATCCATGCATATTCAAATCAGTAAGTATATAGTGACAGCCGGATATAACCAGAAATATATTTTACACATAACAGAGAGGAGAGAGTGATTATTTTTGTTTTACCTCTGGTGGAACCTCCTTGTCTGGAGACCTTGCGCCTGGCACGGCGCTGAAAGTATTCCCCAAAACTAGCTCATGCCTATCTACACATGAGTAAAATCTTGAAAGTCAATTACTATTAAAGAAAACAGCACCTAAGGTGAAACATCAATAACGAACATAAGAAGTAGAAACATGACTCAGACATTGACTTGGTAATGAATCTCATGAAACAGAATCAAGAAGATTACTACCTCCCCAGAAGTTGTGAGACTCCTCAGTGTATTGGCATAAATACTTATCATTAGCTCCAAGAATCTGAGCTCCCACACCAGTGAACCTTGGTCCATACAGACCAACCTCCAACGGTGAGAGTCTCTTCCTAAATGCAGGATTCTCCACAGAATACATAAAGCAAAAACTCTCCTTCTTCTCTGGAATCGAAACCCTGAAATACCATCCCTCGAAAAACTTTCTCGCTGTTCCATCGAAATGGTACCTGTTCCAACAACTTGTCAGACATTATATATAAATTATCACTCTCTATATTGAAAGTCCTGAGAGTTCACTTTCACTTCACAACTAGTCTTCGAGTGGTAAGAGAAAAGGCCCAAAGAATGAATAATTCAAAAAAATCAACTTGAAAGAGTAAACACATTGGAAGCAGCAAAAAGGAACAATATTCAGAGAACATGGGACAAGAAAAAAAAAGTTCAATTAAACCGGAAAAAGCTAAACCGGAAACAAAAATTGGAACTTTGAAACTAACTAGAAGGGGATTTTAATTAATTTACCCACTGTGAGGAGTCCTGAGCTCGCGGTTAGGTGGTGTCGGAACGTAAACGGGTTTCACGGAGATAGCTTCGGGTTTAATCGCATTTCCAGAGGGAGAAGTTTCACTGTTCGGCGTGGAGAGAGACGCTGAAGCCCTAGGAGTGGAGCGGTGAACTAGTTTAATCGATCGGAGAGGAGATAAATGCCGAGAGAGATCAAAGGAGGAGAAATTGGTGTTCATCGATACAGCTAAGCTCCGAGTATCCATAGCTGAAGACCAGATTCTCAGTAACAGGAAGAAGGAAAAAATGCGAAGTATCTGAAAGAACGGAAGTTATGTTTTGGTTCGGTGGCCAAATGTAATGAAGAAGATCATGCAGACAGACAGAGGACACGTTGTCATAAGTGCTTATGTGGCAGACAAACGCACATAGAAGCTAACAAATCACATGGCTACCCAACTCTTATGGCCCAATGGGCTTGACAAAATAAGAAAGATCTGTTATACTCGCTAGTAAACGGGTTTCTTATTTAAAAAAATAAAAATCGTCAACAGCAGGATTCGAACCTGCGCAGGCAAAGCCCAACAGATTTCGAGTCTGTCTCCTTAACCACTCGGACATATTGACTTACTGATCAGTTGATTAATTTGACGGATTTCTCATATATGTTTGTCTATTCCTAAGTAATTTTGTAACTAAACATTCATCTGAGGTTCAAGCGGAGATAATGATTCAGTAGAAGCATCGTTTTATGATTAACGTCAGACATAGAAACAAGGCACACTCAATATAGTAGAATTACGTAAACATCATTTTCAAGATCTGGATAAACGAACTCTCTTATTCATAAGCAATCAAACAAATAATGTCTGAAAAAAGCAAATGGATTAATCCATTAACAATGTCACAAACAGAAAATCGCTGAGTTCTCAACAGAAGATTTTTTTTACTCTACAAGAAATATACAAATCCATGCCCACAGTCATAATCAACGGCAAATTTATAATATAAGGAACAAGATAACATATATGTATGTATCTCCCAAGAGTGTCAAATCAATTGATCAAAGAGAAGAGAGTTAGCTGAGTAAAGAAAATATAGAGAGATGAACACTGAGAAATCATGTAATCGAGGGAGCCTTTTTTTTTTCTTTTTCACATGGTACCAGCTCTTCCGGAAGTCGGTTTTGTACTAGGCTTGAATTTGGAGATGTCAACGAGATCCCCAAATAGCTTATCCTCTGGTTTATTCTTAGGTTTCATAGGAGGAAGATAAGACGATGGTGATGGTACCTGATGCGACGCCTGGTCTCTGATGGACATCCCATGCATTTGCTGCTCCAGATATGGGCTACTTCCTTGTTGCTGTTGTTGATTATAACCATATCCATATCCTCCCCCCATCTGGTTGCCATACGCTTGTTGCTGCTGCTGTTGTTGCTGTTGGGCATAGTACTGAGCCATCATCATCTGCTGCTGTTGTTGTTGGGAAGGATAGCCTTGTCCTAGAGCCTGATTAGCTTGGTTTGGCATTGGCTGTTGCATGTACATACCAGTTTGCGGCATTTGAGGATATGGACTGTTGTTGTTAACCGGTTGGCTGGTTTGGGGCATTTGAGGATATTGTTGAGCATGTGAGAAGCCAATTTGTGTTGGATGCATTTGAGGAGAAAATGGACTTCCTGACTCTGCAGTGGGGCTGAAGTCTTGATGCTGAGCTTCCCATGGGGGAGGTGGAAATGCCATACTGTCTTGGGCACCTTCTTCGCATTACAAAATTACAACAAACAAAACAAATAAGGATTATCTCTCGAATCTAAAAGAGTGAAATAAGTTAAAGCCTATGATTTAAAGATTAATATTACCATAAGATGGCTGCTGTGGTTGTTGCAAGTGCTGTGCAGGCTGACTATTCCAGGGAGAAGAGGCCCCTTGCCCGTATGATGGCTGCGAATAACCCGCTGGAGGAGCAAACCCATTGGGTTGTTGTAACCCAGCTTCTCCAGCTTGAGTAGTTGGTTGCTGGTGCAATTGAGGATTCAAAGGGCTATTCGGGAGACCTGAACTGCCAGTTGGTGCAGTTGCAGGGCTCGGACTATTAGTATTGTCTCCGAACATATCAATAAGGGCAAGAGCATTTTGATCTGATGCGACCGGACTCGCTGGCTGAGGATGTCCAACAGGAACAAGGGCAAGATCATCGCCACTGAGGAGATCTATTTTCGAATTGGCTAAACCATTAGTTACAGGTGGTGCAGGCAGGGCCAACTGATTTAGAATCCCGTTACCAGAGCTTGGTGCAGCTCTGCAAAAATGTTGGGACATCGTACAAATCAGAAGCTATTTAATAAGACAAATCTTTTTACCCGTCACTTGGTCCAACCATATATAGGGCTCCAGCTTGCAGTTAAGATTGGCAACAAAAATAGATGAATTATCCGAAGGGAGTATGACTGTAAAGTTTGGTCTTACGTACCCGTTGGCCTGATTAGTACTGTCCCCAGTATCAATAAGTGGGGCATCAACATCTACAAGAGATTTTCCTGTCTCAGACTTGGGCTTCTCAATTTGAACAGAAGTTCCGGGCATTCCGGAAGCGAGTGCTTCATAACTGGTTAAGACCCGCTGCAAGTCATCATTCAACGCCAGACCTTGACTTAACAAAGACTCGTCCCTGGAGAACAAAGTTGTGAGGTTAAGAAGATCACAAAGAAAGCTAGGCTCTAAAGCATAAACGCAATTCTCATCAACTCGACTATTTTACGTGATACATTTGAAAGGTGATCACAGTAATAACTCAGGACAAGTGTGGATTTGAGATATTCTTAAGAAGTTCTCTCCCCTCTCTTTTACGTAAACCTAAACCCAGAAACATGAATGCTTCCCCAGTCTACCTATGCTTTCGATATAAACACAGAACCTAACCAGCTATAACTCACGGTCAGAAATATTAACTGAAGACTCAACGATGGTTGCTTTATTACCTAGAGTTTTTGGATATAAAAACAGTATCATCTCTGGTAATATGTATGCATATAGAAAAATAATATAATGAGAAATCTCATCGCACTCAAAAGTAATATAAACTAGTACGCAACATGAAAAAGAAAAGTATATGTAACTAGAGAGTAGGAGAAAGAGGAAAGAGCTCTTACGAAGTTGAGTTGACTAAATGTACCACCCTTTGTTTGTATGTACGACACTGCTCCACTAGATCGACCATCACCTCCTGTTTAAGGTCCTGAAGAAAAAAAAAAAAAAAGGGATGATTATCCTTAGATAACCACGTAGAAAGCAAAGATAATCAAATTCCACAATCGCAATGTCCAATAACAATCCCAAATATTCTTCTTATTCTGGTATATTTTGCACCACGCCAGCACTTGCAAACAGGTAGTTATCTTTGTCTGCAGCTAAATCGTGTTACCTCCTTGTTCCCCGGCTCTAATGCACTCAGCATTTCCGCAAGCACATCCATGAGACCTTTTGCATTTTGAATCTCCGACAAACTGACAAAGAATTTTGATAGACAATAGAATAAACATCGAGAAGAAACAGAGGCATGTGATTATGCCCTAAACAGGCGCAAAGTTAGCACTTGCAGATCCTAACATACATTCCTAATAAGTCCTACAAGAAAAACTGAAACTCTATTACTACACATGTGTTCTACAAAAACTAAAGATAAGTTACTTGGCTGTAATTATTTCTTGATTCTAATCACGTCTCAACTTCGGTTTACCCTATACCTAGGTTCACAACTACGCTTGATTTTTTCTAGTACGTTTCATTAGTACAAAAAGTAGCTAAACGTATCTCAACGTATCTTAAATCCTTTTTGTCAGATAAATCCAGGACGTAGGAACTGGCCCAAACAAAATCTTCCATCGATTTGTTTAAAAATTCGTCAACTTAAAATAGCAGAATTGCAACCGAATATATTTACCTCAGTGTAGGAAAGTCTGGCTCTACCGAAGCTTCAGGCATATCATTACTAGGTCCAGCATTACGAAGATTTGGAGGGTAAGACGTCAAAGGCTGTGTTTGTGGAGGTGTGAACACAGGTGCTGATCTCTCTGATCTCTGAGGGAATACAGCCCCAGCACGCTGAAAGAGGCAGGAGTCAGCACTGGTGGTTAGGATATAGTTTGACGAATTTCTATCAGAAGTCACAAAAGGATCTAAAAAGAATTTAGTATGAGACATAGTAAACTCCAATATGAGACATATGGACATCCAGAATCAGAAGCAACAATTTACTGAAGGAAAGATATCGAACAATTTCAGTAGACCTACCAACAATTCCTGGTATCCTGCGTAGTATTGTGGATATCTTGCCCTAGGGCCGCCAAAGGCCTCTTGCCATGTATCAATAAGGACCAGGATCTTCTCTTTGACATGGAAGTCCGGCTATATGCATCAATAGATACCTTGAGTTAGAGAGAGACACAGATTTAAAATTTACCTAGAAGACCCATATTGAAGAACCTTTACCTTTTTCTTAACTATCCGGACCATCTCATGAATAACACCCTTTTCAGCCACATGCATATGAACCATGTCACCACAGTTCTTCACTATCGTCTCAAGCAGCTTAACCATAACAAATGCATGACGAGTGAATACTATCATAAACTGCCATTAAGGAAAATAAAAAGGAGACAATAAAAATCTTGGAACTCACAGTCAAAGCAAGAAGTTGAGTTTTCGGATTCCTGCTACCAATCCGTTTTTTCACGCCTTTCACAACATCTTTTGCTTGCCTGCAAAAAAATCAACCAGTTTCAGACATTATGTAGGATCCGACAGGTTCGTAACTGATTCAATTACGTAACCCTGAAATATGCTTCTTCCAATCCAAAAGCTTATAAAAGAAAAAAAGCTCCCAGCTTTCACAATAAGACGGGTTCTCAGCTGTTAACTGTACAGAACAAAACACTAACCATGTCGACTTTAATAGAGTTCAAACTCAGCAATGAAGCTTATATGCACAACTAACAGCTAATGAAATCATCTGTTTTCTCTTAAACCTTAGCCAAAAGTAAGTCAAAAGCATTCAAATTGATCAAAGGAAACATGGAAGCTATCTAATTCTCTGGCTTTATCTGCTTCTCTATTATGGAATCCAAATCGAAAACTCTAGACAAGAAAAAAAAGGAAATCAAAATTCGAGGGAGCATACGCTGGATCGCTATTGAGCATGTCACAGATCTCGAGGTTCATAGCCCAATCAGGTCCGATCAGCATCTCGCTCGTCGCTCTTTCAACCATAGCGTTCACCATCTTCGCTTTGACCTCAACAAAACAAAATAAAAATAAAAAAAACGCCGACGAGAAGAGCAAAGACGAAGCTTTATATCGGGAGAAGAAAGCAGCCGTAAGAAAGATCACGCAGGAGAATACTCCGGCGAAGAATCTCTCCCTCAGGAATTCACGCCTCTCTCTCTCTCTCTAGTAGATTTGTTTTTTTTTTCTCTATTATTAAACTTTCGGAATGTTTTATTTTATATTTTCTGTTCATCAGATCGAATTAGCCCAAAAAAAGGAAAATTAAAAAATGAATGACAGTAGTCCAATATCTAATGGGGTAGGTCCTCTAAGTTATCGCCACGTGTCACTTAGCTGTGCTTGATGGTTAGGTCATGCTATTCATCGGACCGTTGGTTTTGACCGACCAATTGAATCCGACGGTCAGTGTATCAGAAAAGTAAATGTTAGTTATTTTCACCTTTTTGAGAGCTAAAAATAAATGTTTTTCAAAATTATGAATTAGATTTAGAAAAGCAATGAAACAAACATACTTTTGGAACTAAAAAAGATGAAATCATATCTTAGAGTGTTGATTGTTGTTTACAACACTTTGTATGGTGGAACTCTTAAATAATAACCTTTTGATTTCTTAAATAAATAAATAATACTCCATCCGTTTCATATTAGTTGTCGTTCTAGGCTTATGCACACAGATTAAGAAAACATTTAATTTTACATATTTTCAAAATAAAAACACTATTACCAATACACCTAACCATATATTAACCAATAAAAAAATAAAGTAAAAAATATTACCAATAAATTTTGTATTGAAAACCGAAAACGACACTTATTTTGAAACAAAAAATTTACTCTAGAACGACAAATAATTCGAAACGGAGGGAGTAATAGTAATGCAACTTCAAAGTGGACTAAGCATTATCAATGGTTTTGGTACAATGCTTAACTTGTTTATCTATACTAGAAGCTTAGTGGACAGCTTTATTATCAACACATGATACCAAACTTTTTATAAATTTGTCAATTAATTTGCCTTCTCCTATTGGCAACAGAAATCATCAGGGCTTGGAGATGTTTGAAGCTAACCCTTTGGAATTCACAACAGATGTTGAAAGACGAGTGAACGAAGGGTTTAAAGCATGGATGGGTCCATCTTTGTTATCATCTGATGAAGAAGATGAACCCGAGTTTTCCAATGAAGTGCCCAATGTAACAGCTCATACTCTTTCTAGTAGGCAAAGATCGTGATTCTTGAAAAGAAGAATTTGGTATATGATGGTAACAAAGGCAGATAGTTTACCTCCAGAGATTGTTGCTTCAAAGATTGAGCTCACCAAATTTTTGCCTCAGGTTTCTCTCTGCTTTCTGCTGATGTTTGTGTCTGTGGACTGATCATGAGATGATTGTGGATCCAGAAGATAAATCAGAGCGGTCAGGAGTGTCTAGGTTGTAGATATACATACAGTGGATCAAATTTAGGTTTGGTTTTGTCTTTTGGTCAGTCCACTGTCTGTCTAACAGCTTACTAAAAGTAAGTGCCACAAACTTCAAAACGTCACATGGTTATAGATAAGCTGAAAGAGCTGACTTTTATGAGAGTTGCAAGTCCCAACATTTTAGCCACGGGACATCTTTTACTCAAATTATACGAGTTGACCTTTTATTTGTGCTTGAAGCTCATTCATGTAAATTTAAAAGTTAATATATTGAGAACAAGTATCTTTTTCGCTATTTAATCAAGTGTATCATGTCCAGAGTTGAAAGATCTACACATTAGTACATTACCAGAATAAAATAGACAGAGAGGAGATGAACAAACATACAAATAATGGATGATCAAAAGTTTGAAGGCAAGAATGAATGTCTCTTCAGAGCTCTATCAACAAACGCAGCCTTTTCTATCTGCAACTCTTCAGAAGGTAAGATGATGGGCTCGAGTAGCCGCCTGGAGAAGCCGAGGATACCTTTGCTTTCCCTGGTGTCCCACAATCACTGAAGTCCAAGGCGCGACACTCCACCTGCATTTCCACACAGAATTGGTTCAGAGCAAATCAACTTCTTAACTCAAACTGCTAAACCTCTCATCTCAACCAGTCAAGATTCAATTTCAACATTAAGTTAGACCAAGAACAGATGAAACAGTTGATAAAGTTTCCTTGTAACTAGCCTAGTGGTTGAGCAGTGAATTGTAGCATTGTCAGCAACATATTTTACAGGTAGTTGAGAGCTAAAGGGTTTGCCTAGGGTCTTGGTTTGCGCAAAGATCGAGAGTTTGGAGTCTCCTCTGGTTAATCAAGTTTCCTCAATGGTGTCTTTCTTTAGTGAATTGAATGGAGGAGTTTAACGGTTTCAAAATTATTAAGAATTTGCAAGGATACTATGTTGTGACTGTTGAAACTCTTACCTGGGATCGGTTTTCCAGTTGATCGTGGTGCCAGTGCTGATTCTCTTTCCCTTGAATAGATTTGTTCAGCTGTCTCTTCTTGAGTATCGTTTCAGGTGTGTCATTACCCAACACTTCCAATGCATCTGCATATGCCGTAGCTGTGTGCTCACTCAAGTGCTTCATCAGTCCTATGGCATCATAACTTCTCTCTCCGGGACTCATAAAGCATCCAATATCCTGAATATAAAAGAAAAAAAAAACAAAGAATATATGTCCATCAGCAGGACTTGAGTCTAAAATAAGTACAGTATCCAGAAACTAGTTTCATTCATAGCTATTCCATCTCCCATTACCTCAAATGTAATATCTGGATGTAACTTTGGGCTTTGCAATAAAGAACCAAATAGTAAAGGAGATTTCCATGGTGATGGGGTATCAAGGAGTTTTTTGAACGGAGTTCCATCAAATCTGGAAAATTAGTGGAACCAAGACAACTTAGAATGATACTTTCAAGCAAATATATGAATCAACCGAAAATCAGGTATCAAACACATACAGAGGAAAGGTGAAAACTTACATGCTATAGTTTTCAATAATATCAAAACTACTCTCTGCAGTGTTGGTTTTATTTCCTGCGATTGATGATAAAGGAATAGAGTCTACAGTGAATGGAGGTTCTGACGAGATTTCTCCATTTTGAACAGTACCTAATGACTTTTCGTGTTGGTTAGATGGATCTTTCGCAGTTGTATTCACTTTGTTATCTGGTCTCAATCCACTCTTATCAGGAGAACTCAATTGCATCTCAACATCATTATAATAAACCAAACTTCTACGAGTTTCTTGGTCCTGGTGCAGAGGAAAGCAACACATTTAGAGATTAAAAGTTTAAATTATTGGAGAACTAGCACCAGTGATAAGACTATGCTCCTTAACAAAGACATCTCAAATAACTAGATGCAATATGCCTGAACAAACTAGAATGGCACGTTCCAACAAGAAGAGATTTCAAGGAACCAGACTGGTGTGTTAGCAACTAGAAGTTCAACAGTAGACTCAATCTATGTATACCAGACAGTGCACGTTAAAGCATGTAGAGTAGAAAAGACAGGACTTACAATTTTAGCTGAAGTCACTCCTCCTGACTCAAAAGTTTCCTTTAAGTCCTTTTTGGCTTCGGAAGAGGAGGCATATTCATTTTTACTATCAGGACCTTCTGACAAAAGAGAGGGACTGCAATCATTAAGCATAACATCTAAGCGTGAAAAATCTTTAGCCAAGGAGGAAGCCTCAGCACTTTTCAGCAATTTTTCTTTTCTCCTATCAAGCACAGGTGACATCAAGTCCCGATGCCGCTTCTTTAAGATGGATGGTGTGCCACTGAAACTTTTGGCAGCATCTTTAAGCATGATATCAGGGCTCTTATTATGACACGGTGAATCCCATAACCTTAATGGAGTCGTACAATTCATCATCAACTGGCGGATACCAAAGGGACTGTATTCTTGCCGTAAGTCACTATTCGATGGTACAAGATCACAGCTGAAGAAAGGAATATCTGCACTTGGAAAACGTGGAGGTTCATAACAAAGAGATCCTTTGTCTTTTTCAGCTGGCTTATAGTCAATAGGAAAATGAATATTATTCACTCTAGAAGGAGAAGAAAAAGTATTCAGAGGTACTAGCTTCAACGAATCCTTGGGAATATACGACGGCTCCTTCTGTTCTGGGATACCATCATTATCATCATTGCCATGGGAAGTTACATGTCCACTAGTGTCGATGAAACCATCATTTGTATCCACTTTACGTTCTAATGCAGTAGCTTCTAGAAGGTGACAATCTTGAACAGTATCCTTAGAATTTGAAGGATGCAAGGATAAAGCTGGAATGTTTTCAGTTACAGCAGCTGGAATAGATGCTTTGCTCTTGTGAGGGTCTACCAAGTTCTGACCTTGCTCACCAGAAGATATACCGCTATCTTCCGTAGTATCTGGGAAAAGAACTCTACAGCACTCCTCGTCCGTGATCAAAGTTTGAGGTTGTGGATGTATACCTGTGTCCGAGTTTGGCAAAGAAGGTTGATCACTTAGTCTGACTGAATTTTGAAAAGCTTGGCATGCTTCATTCTTTTCATCTCTCTCCATGTTATCGGTCAATAACTGAGGACAGTCCTGTTTAGCATTATTAGATATACCCTGCAAATGATCCTCTGTAGCTGTAGTAGTTCTAACCTCGGTCAACCCATTATGATTCTGATACTCCTTTGAGGATTCTGCTTCACAAGAAATTTTGGGGACAACAATTTTGACATCTTCAAAGGAAGGGTTGTACGATTCTGCATGAGATGGAGAGTTTGAGATTTGCTGCTCTGTTCCTGAAGGCAATTCAGGAATGTAGAATTCTTCGTTTGCAGGTTTAACCTCATCTAGTAAATCATTGGTCGACTGTGAACAGCTGAAAACAGTTGAAGCCTGGCTGCATTCTGATTCTTCAGCATCAGCCCCTGGCCTGAAATTACTTTCATCTCCACTGCTTTGCATCCACGAGGAAGATGAAGCTATGGAATTGTTCTGGATGGGAATGAGTGGCGAGCTTTGGCTCTGATCTAAAAGACCTGATGTGTAGTAGGAATCTAATTTCTTCTTAACTGAGCTGTTCCAATGATTTTTTATTGAATTGTCTGACCTATGGAAACACAAGAACAAATTAACAAATAACCAAAGAAGGAAGGATAGACCAAAATCATCAGCAGAGATCCCTTTCTTCCATTGGAATAAGCATAAGAAAGAAACCACCAAATTTTCGGGACAAATGGAGAAGACAATATGTACCTTCCAGGCAAAAATTTCGTTAGCTCTGCCCATTTATTCCCATACATTTGATGTGCACGAATAAGAGTCAGTTCCTCTTCCTGGGTCCAAGCATTTTTATTAATGCCAGGGTTAAGATGGTTATGCCACCTACATCAGCCACAATTTTGTTCATGTGTATCTAAGAACCATACAAAAAAAAAAAAGTGTAGTTGGAAATTTCATTGCAAAGGAAGTAGAGATTATGTGAATACCTTTCCCTACATTGCTTTCCTATGCGCCCAGGTAATTCCTGAGAAATAGTTGACCATTTCGTTGGCCCATATTTTTCTACCAGAGCAATTATTGTGTTATCCTCCTTTTGAAAATATGGAAAAAAAAAGATGTTATGAAACACATTACAGATATTAACATGTACGACACTGAAACGACCACCACACAGAGCAAAGTTGGGTAAAAGCATATAAAACGCAATTCATGACATATAGAAAAATCACCTCTTTTGACCAGGGCCCTTTCACAAGCTCTGGGTTCAAGACCTTTTGCCATCTATGAAGGCACTGGACATCAGTCCGATCCTTAAAACATTCAGCTGAAAAGGTGAAACAAATAAAACCACACATTGCTTTCACCACCTTCATAAATGACTACACGGCAGCTAAAACATAACATTGATCTGATCTTTAAATTCATTGGAAAACGAAACAAGGACAAGAAGGAATCAGAATTTGCTAACTTGACTTACCAATCTTCTTCCAGTTCTTTCCTTGAAAACGCTCGACAGCTTTGCACAAGACTTGGTCCTGATCCAGGAAAACAAAAATTAATCTAACAGAAAAGTTGATAGAGGCAAATGTTGCAAAGGATAGATGACGCCCAATAGTTAAAATCGAACTGTACAACCAACAAACTACTCTAGTTTGCCTCTGTGATTGAAAACTTGCCTGATCCACACAAAAAAATGAAGAATGCAAGAATCAGAGGAACTCACTTCTTCAGCGGTCCATTGTCCTTTGGTAGATCGTCTTGCAGGGCCACAAGTCCTCCTATGAAAGTGTTCAACACATCATCATAACGTGCAACATTAACCTGAGAATGTCTTGTTTGAATGCAAAATATGGTGCTAATAGAAGCAAACAGAAGAAAAGAGAAGTGAGAAGTTGAAGCATACCCGTGACTCCCTTTCTTGTTACCTTCTTGTGGAATATTGGGGGCTTTCATCTCACGACGCTTCATTCTTAGCCACTGTCTTGGGTGTTGTCTCACATACCGTAACAAGCCTAGCACAATGCCTAGGATCTGAAACAAAAAGCAAACCATAAAGTTAAAACAAAGTCACTAACAATCAGCATGAGCTAACAAATAAGACACTACTGAACATTCCCAGAAACTAGAAATTGAAAACGCAGAAATTAGAGATTAGGTTCAAAAAGAAAAACAAAGCTTCGAACTTTTTCTAAAGAAAATCAAAGAGAAGTTTGAAAGAGTAGATTTTGATCTTTGGTTCAAAACTCAGGAAGAAGAGACCTTAAGAAGACGGAGGAGACACGGTGGTCATCTGAATCAATCCAGAATATAAGAGTAGAAGCAGCAGATCCACTAAAACCAGAAAGTAATGAATATCCAGATGAAGAAGAAGAAGAAGAACACAAATCGATATAAAGAGCAGAGAGAGAAAAGTGTTCTGTTCAATCAAACATGGAGAGAGGCGGAATTTGAATTGAGATCGATCAAAAGAGGAAGATGATCTGAGCCGTTGATTTTCAATCTGTGTAATCTACTAATCTCCCCCATTAAAGTTCCACGCCTGGATTTTTATTATTTATTTTATTTTGTCTTCCTCTTCCTCTGTCCCTCTCATTTCAAAATGCTGAATAAGAACCCTAACAACTAATGTGGACTAAGTCAAACTAAACTTTACATGATTAATTAAAACATCTCAAGTAATCAGTGAGTTTAATACAAGTAGTATTACATATTGGAATACTTTCTGTAATTAATAATAGTTTTAGATTCTTCCTTTCCCAAAATAACAAAACTTGTAACATAGCAGCTACTAAAAACTTGATTGCTGATTTCTAGTTATAGCAGCATCAGAACAAGTCACTGGTAGATAATAAAGGTTTGGACTGTGAGGTTATACATTAAAAGCACAAGCAACAAGAGTCACGAGCTATATAAAAAGAGAGTGTGTCATCATCATGGATTATGATCAAGGAACGATAGAAGGAGAGAGCCTAATAGAGTATTAAAGGGATGTGGTTGATAATGGAAACCTCTGTTTCATCTTTTTAGGTATTGATGTTTAAGAGTCAAATCTTTACGGTTAATCGGTTATAATCTCATTCCATTTTCAGATAAAATCTTCTGCAATTGGAAGTTTAAGCACTCTTTTAGTCAAAGGGATCTCTCCTAGAGATATAACCATTGTTTGCCTGATGAAACGAGTGTGGGGGCGTTGGAAGTTGTTTCTGCAGTCCCTACACACAAAACGTTGCCATGAAACAGAAGCTACTTACTTGAGTCTCAAGAACCATATCTTGATTCAAAGAAAGAAAAACAATTGTTTAAATATCACATAAACCTCGTTTCCTCCTGCAGTAACTTCTTTTTCTGCTGTGAACTTGGCCATTGATATATAGATTTCACACAATGTGTAAATTCTCATCTATACAAAGTTGGAGGCATTGGTTCCGTCTAGTTTCAGTTTTAAAAAGACCAAATAAATAAAATAAAATTGGATACCGTCCGATTTTATTAATCCATAACATTCTTAATAAGATTCATAACATAACATTTACATACACACCAAAGAAAGAATGCGCATTCGATAAAAGAGCATTGCTCTCCACAAGTCTCTGCTTCTCTCTTCCCCTCAAAAAAAAAAAAAAATCAGATCTTCTTCTTCTTCTATCTATGCGGCTGCTTCTTTAATCGCCAGTGTATTTTGTCGTTTTCTGATCTGTAAACCTAGTTATCCAGAACCGCCGCTCATCAGATCATAGTTTCAACGAGTTTGCTTATAAAAAAAATCATCTTTTTATCTTTATCTCTTCCTCATTGCTTATACTTACTCGATCCATCTTTTACGTTCCATTCGATCGAAACTTCCAGCTGAAATCGCGAATTTCCGTTACTGGGTTTGATAAAGGAACACACTTTCGTCTTATCTGAATCGTGATTGTTTGAGAAAGAAGAAGAAGAAGAAAAGATGGTTGGTGGTGGAAACAGGAGAGACGAAGGATCGATGATGCCGATTCAAAACACCAACTTGTTCGCTGCTTTGGATACTCGGAGGAAGAAGAAGAACAAGTCCGATAAGGGCAAAGGCTCAACCTCCTCTTCGTCGTCGAGGCGAGATCCGGTTAAGGAGCCTGAGCCACAAGTCTTCTGGGCTCCTACTCCTCTAAAGGCAAAGGCTTGGGCCGATATCGACAGCGACGATGAAGATGATGACTATTTCGCTACCACTGCTCCTCCTCCTCCTCAGCCCTTGTGGAGTGCCAAAGAGGTTAGAAAAGTCTATACCTTTCATGTGGTGTATGTTCATTCTTTGAGTTTATATGCTTTGAGTGACACTGCTTGAAACTTGAGCATTCAATAGTTCTATAGCTTGTGTTCAACCTCTTTAGATTTCACATACTTTGAGTAATACTGCTTGAAACTGCTCTCGTTGATGACTCCAGCATGTAAATGGTTCTAGCTTTCTATTTTGGTTTTGATTTTTTCATAGAAATTGACGGATGGATGGATGGATAAATATATCGCATTTTTATGTTGTTGTTGTATTGTCCTAAAGGAAAATGAATCTTGCTTGGCCTCACTTGCTTTGTGTTCTGAAGGTCACACTATGTATCTAATTGTCGACTCTGTTGTTATAAAGTTTTCTCTAGGAAGTATAAGTTTGCGCCCTGGTTGGTTGTCTGTAATGTTCATTAGTTTTCGCAGGAAAGTGAGAGTGAAGAAGATGTTCTTCTTGAAGATGATGATGATGATGATGATGATTTGGAGGAAGAGCATGAGACACAATTTCATCCAGAAGCAGCAGAGCCTGAGCTGAAAAAGGCTCCTGAAGTTATTGCACCACCTAAGGAGGCAGAGAGGCAGCTTTCCAAGAAAGAAAGGAAACAGAAGGAACAAGCTGAGTTTGATGCTTTGTTGGCAGATTTTGGAGTTGCACCCAAGGATAGCAATGGTCAAGGTATCACACTATTCTGCTCGCTGGCTTCTTATTACTTGCTGAGAAAATCATTTGATAGTACTGATAAAAGTTTCTTCTGTCAATGCCTAACAGAAAAGCAAGAAAAGAAAGAAGTCAATGGAGATGGAGAGAAGAAAGAGAACACAACCGGAGAATCAAAGGTCTCAAAGAAGAAGAAAAAGAAAGATAAACAGAAGGAAGTAAAAGAATCTCAGAATGAAGTAAAGAGCAACACAGATGCTGCTGCAGGTGAGTCCGGTGAGCAGGAGAACGAGGAGTCTTCTTCTTCCATGGATATCAAAGAACGGCTGAAGAAGATTGCATCAGTGAAGAAGAAGAAATCAAACAAAGAGACGGATGCTGCTGCAAAAGTTGCTGCACAAGAAGCAGCTGCGAGAAAGGCAAAGCTGGCTGCCGCAAAGAAGAAGAAAGAGAAGAATCACTACAATCAACAGCCAGTGAGGTGAAATCAAAATCACCAAACAACCACCCACCCGTTTTGATATATGAACTTGTGGTTCCCTCTCTTTCTTTTATTCATATTAGACTTTGCCTTGAAAGGAATGTGGTTGGGTCGTACTATTAGAGATATGACTTCGATCCTTTGCTTCTTTTAAACCGTTTAAAGAAAGATATGCATCAAGATGTGATGTTGTTATGCTAAGAAAGTTGCTTTTTTTATTGACCATGTGAGCTCTTTCTGAAGGCTAAGCTAATGACCTTATACTCAGCCCGATGTTTGATAGGAGTCTAATTAGCTGTGTCTCAGAGAGGAGTCACTATCATCCTATTCAATCCATGTTAATACGATAAGTAAGCCAAACTAAACCAAAGAGTGTCAAGCAAATTAAGCCGAATCACAGTATAAGAGGTTAAATGACAGATTACAACAACAGTTATCACAAGATCCCAATTACATCAGATGATACAGCAACATTGTTTAACCTTGGCCGATAAAGAACTACTAAGAGAAACACAAAGTTAAAAAGAACCCCCCCTGAGAAGATAATATACCTAAACATAAACCAACTTGTCCTTCTTTTCTCCCATTGATTTTCACTTCCACAGCTTCACTAGCTTGTCGTGACTAGCTGATGCAACCAATCCAGTTGCAGTGGAAACAGCCAATGACGCTATTAGCCCTTCATGAGCAGGCAATGCCATCGTCTTGTTATCTGACATGTTCCATAGTTCTAAAGACTGCAACATACAAGTTTTCACTAAGTTTAGCAGAACCGAACAAGACTGTAAAGCTCAGATTCTTCCGATCAAGATGACATCAAACTTACCTGGTAACAACCAATTACGAGTAGCGAAGGGTAAGAAGGATGGAAAACACAAGACTGGAATTTGTTGCCATTGCAGCTTAGCTCATGAACACATTCTCCTTCACTACCTGTCCCCAGCGTCCAAACTTTTACCATATCTTCACTAACCGTTGCCAAGAAGTCACCAGAAGGATCCCAGCAAACCGAGTTTATCGGATTAGCATGGCCCTGTACAGAGTAATTAGTATAAACAAGCACATATGTCACAATATTAAATAAGCAAAGTTTTGAACACTAAACCTGCAAAGAGTGTCGACAAGCTTGTGTTTCAACATCAAGTACAGATACAACATTTGATGATGAAGCCGCGAGATACTTTCCAACACGTGGTTGGAACCTCATCTGAGTGCTTCCACCCTGTGATAGAAAACCAAAACAAAAGTGAAATTAAATAAAAGCAACTCCTTAATGTTGAGCTATTGGCATTGAAGAGGCTAAAAGATCTACCTTGTACACTCTTGTGCAACTTCCATTGTTGATGCTCCAGTACCTTATTTCGCCATCATTGTCACAGGAACATATGAGATCATCCTTGTTGGGATGGAAGTCAAGTGACGTAACCATAGAAGAATGTCCCATGAAATTACGAAGGGAGTAACCTTTCTGCAAAGTAGATTCACAAAAATTAGAATAAACCAACGTACTCATGCAGAGATAAAGAAAAATAGTATAGTGAAATCATCAGCCTTCAACTTACATTATCAGCATCCCAAACCCTGACAGTTTTGTCAAATGAAGAAGTTGCAAGGCGAGGCAGGTTCGGACTAAAACGGACATCTGTTATCAGAGCTGTGTGCTCCTCAAGGGTGGTCTTCGGCTTCATAGTGTCTGTGTACCATATAACAGCCTGAAAAAGGGACCAAGTCAAGAGGCTCTTAAGTTTCAGAACGCCACACAAGCTAATGATGGCTTCTGTGTTACCTTTTTGTCATGTCCGGCACTAGCAAGCATTTTCCCATCCGATGAGAAGTGGCAACAGATAACTTTGCCTGTGCTCGCACGTACTGTATTCACTTCAGTAAACGTGAAACCTGGTGCAGAGGCAAGGCAACATTGTAGTTAAAAGTTGACAGTGCTATTGGTAGCTAATAATGAGTGGGGCTGAAACACACACCTTTACTAACATCCATACACCGTCCAACGGCATCCCGTTGATCACCATCCTCATGTGATAAAAAAGACTCAACGTTGTCGTCAAGTGACCCATCTTCCACAAACCGATCCATATCAGCCTGTAAAATAGCAAAAACTGATGCTACTAATTCATAGTTTTTTTTACAAATGTGCACTCCTATGAACAGGTAAAGAAACCCACCAACTGATTTGATGGAGATGTAAGAGTCCCAGTTGCATCAGAGCCAAACATAATCATTGGTTTGGAGGAACCACCACTATGAGGCAGATTAGGCATAGAAACTGCATCTCCAGGAGTATGAGTTGAAGGTGTAGAAGGTGCTGAGCTTGGCGATGGTCCCGTAGTGTTAGCCGTTCCTGTACTATTAGCTGGTCCAGAAGAAGAAACCGGTTGCTTTCTTTTCCTCCCACTCTGATTCTTTAATACCTTCAATAGAACACACAAACATATTAGGAAACTACCTCAGACTCGCCAGAAAATACAATCTTATGTAACAGATACCATTGACACATGAAATAGGAAAAGATACAGGAGTTCAAGAACAGACCTGTTCATTTCCTCTAAAAGAATTTGACATGCTACCATCCATTGTAATACTACCGACCCCTCCCAATTTATCTTGTTGATGAATGTTGTGATTTGAACTCTGTGATTGCTGATTTGAAAGGGCCTGCTGACTAAGTGTCTGCGGCTGTGGTAGACTTCCACCACCCTGCTGCTGTTGCTGATGTAACAGAGCCATCTTTAACTACAAGCATACACAGTTATTAACGCAAATGTCTAATTTTATCAAACAATATTGTAAGATTTATTTATAATTTTTGTGTAGCATTTAAGTCGCCCACTAAAGATTTGTAAAGAGAAGACAATGCAAACCTTTAGTAGCATATCGGTGTCTCCACGAGGCAAAAGAGGGCCACCAGGTTGTAAAGACGATCCAACATTAGGTAACACATCCCCGGCAGAACTCCCAAGGCCATCTTTTCCCAGGCTCATGCTCCGGTTGTTCAATAGCATTTTGAGTCTTCTGTTCTCTTCGTTGACGGATTGTGAATTTAGATTCTGTTGAGCCATCATGAGCTGTTGCTGATGTTGCGGAGTCAACATGTTGAGCTGGTGAAAAGACTGCGGAGACTGCATAAATGGTTTTTGCTGTTGAAGAAGGCCAGAACGAAGCTGATCAAACCCCTAAATCAGGAAAGAAAGTAGCCGTCAACAAAAGAGAGAGACCAGCAAGAAAAAAATGTATGGATAGAGCTTACAGTGAGTGGCCACCCTTTAAGTGTAAGGTTGCTGCCTTGATTTGAACCTGAAACAGGAAACAAGATCATAATCAAGTTCTTACGAGCTGAAATAGTTTTACTATGTTTGTGGTTTTACACGCTTAACCAACTGAAATGATAAACTCAGGATCGAAAAAGTTACCAGGAATTCCAATCAAGGACCCTTCTGGAACAGCAGTTCTGGGAGTGAGCACAGGATTGATCTCACTTTTTATATCCTAAACACATATAAGCCCATCAAGTATTAGCTAACAGTAAAGTTTTACAAGGGACTAGACACAACATAGATTCAATGTTGCATACCACTGCAGATCCAGGAAGTTGCTGATTTCGACCTTGAACCTGTGGAGACATGCCACCACTTGCACCATGTAACACTTGCCTGAGATGATTCACCAGTAAATGACATTAGCATGAGAGAGAGACTGAATGACTTTTCGTTGCAATATTCATTTTATAGTTAGCAGACAATATAAAAGAAAACAACGAAGGCTGAAGTATGAGAACAGCACCCTGCATGCTGTCCAGAAGATTTCAACAGCGATGCATGATTTGGATCCAACAGTTGCCCAGCATTGTCCCCAAATCGCTGTAGCCAAGGGGAAGAAACTAATCAGCGGTAAGAAAGAAGAGATTGGAATTAACAACACATGTATTGCCTCCAAAACTAACCTTCATAGCAGCCTCGTCTATAGACTCTCTCTGAGTAGGCATTTTGACCCTCTCCTCGTATGCCTTATTATTTGCTAAGGCACTCCCAGACCCAGGATTTTGCCTCATTACCGAATCGCCGTTATTACCAACAAGTCCATTTGCTGATCCATTTGCAAGGTGGGACCCATCTCTCCTCTGTGGCGGCTGCTGCTGTGGTGCTGACTGCTGTTGGTGTTGAGGAGCTGGCTGCTGCTGTTGCTGTTGAGAAGGTGGTTGGTTTTGATGTTGTTGCTGTTGCTGCTGATGCTGATGTTGTTGTTGTTGCTGTTGTTGTTGGGCACGTTGCAACAAGAGTTGTTGCATTTGTATTTGCTGCTGCTGCTGCTGTTGTTGTTGCTGTGAGACCTGTGGGTGTTGAGATTGCTGCAATTGCTGTTCTCGCGCTTTGATCATCTGAGTCTGTAGAAAAATCAGACACAAACAGTTCTAAATCTTAACTTAACCAAAACTAAACTTACTAATTGGAGAAAACACAATTCAACTGTAAGCAATCAAACTGCTAACTAACTCCATATCACAAACTCAAGAGAATATTGCACCTTTGCAAAAAAATGTAGAATCACTAGCAGTGTGGGTAAATAAAGAAAGATACCTCAATGTAAGATGCAGCAACATCGGAATGCTTCTCATTAGTCCTAGCAATAAATATATCCCAGAAGACGGACCACCACTCAAAGAGAAATCCACCAGGTGCGTCAATAGCTATAGAAGAAAATAGTGCAAGAAGAATGAAAAATTGAACAAAGGACTTATCTTACACTCATTGTAAGAAAACTCAAGTAGATTGTGATGTATTACCGACTGGATCCGATGACACTTTGCCTTCAGCTTGGAAAGCCTGAGCTGTAGCTTTTAAATCTCTTTTCACCAGATAATCGTAGATATACACATCCAACCTGTTACATCCAAAAACAATAGTTAAAGCAGCAATGTAAACAACACCAACAACATAAGAATATATAACACATCAAAATAGGTATAAGAAATGTTTGAAAAAAAATTCAAGAAAGACAACTCTCCAGAGTATAACATCAAACTTAGCAACGTCCCAGAAACAGACCATCCAGTTATACAAACAGGATACTTTTCTGATGGAGGTTTTAAAGTCACACTTGTAAGCAAAAAAAAAGAAGAGTAACACATAAAACCTGATGACACAAGAGTCAACCATAAATGGATAAACCAAAATGAGTTATTCAGAGATTCTAAAGCCCCTTGAAAGTGTCTGACAACACAAAAGAACTAAACTTTAGCCAAAACATGCACATCAAACCAAAGGGAAAGTCCACACAACCCCACAAAATCTAGCAAGAAGGCTTTCTGAGAATAGACACTATAAAATCTGCAAAGTAACCCCTAATAGCAATACAAGCAACGATGTCAAAGGAGATAAACAAATGAGACAAGCTGAAAAAGGTAAAAAACAAGCTAACCCAGAAAGAAAGAAAGAAAGAAAGAAAGAAGCCAGATCAAGTACAAGCAACGAGCTTTTCGAAACTTAAGGCTTCCAACCGAGTGTACAGGAAAACAAACCCTAGAATCAAACTGTAGCAATGCATTGTAAAATCCAAACCCTAGAAACAAACAAGCAAAAAACTAGAAAAAGGTAACGTCTTTCAGTAGCAAGCAGCAGAATCTTAGTGAGAAGAAAAAAAAACTCACATTTTATCAGCTTCCCAATTGGTCTGAGACATCTCTGTTGTTCTTCAACAAAAACTAACCCCACAAACAGTTGTAAAGAATGTCAGATTAATGATATCTAACATAAGAGCTTCACATCCCCTCTCAGAAAATTATTGCACAGCAGAAACAAAAAAAACAATGATTTTCTCCCCTCCTTTCACCTCCCCACCTAATACTCTTTAGAGACTGACAAAGATTAGCACTTGAAACAAGACATCAAAACAGAGGATTAAAAGGAAGAAGGAGACAGATAGAGAGAGTTAAATGATACTACAAGTTTTAGAGAGAGAAAGTTCATTCAATAGAAAGACCGGACGGGAAGCATCTCTAAGTATAGCTCAGCTCTGATTACAGCAACTAGAGAGGTACAATTTAGTTTATTACTGTATTTAATGGAAAAGCAAAAGATTAGAAAGAAAAAGAAAAAAGACAAAACTTTTTTTTTACTTGGGAAAATTAAAAAAAAAAGACATTATCTCGGATATAGATGCAGATGAAATGTCCGGAAACAATGTCAAATTATCATTTTATACATTAGAGAAAACGTGTTGTCATCATATTTTAATAATTTATTTGCCTCTTCAAAAGAAAATAAAAAATTTTAATTGAACAGAAGTTGTCATCATATTTTTCAGTTTTGTCTTTATCTGTGTGGAACTTAAATTCATGTAACTTCAATACTAACTAACCCATCTGTGAAAGTAGGGTAACCTTCATCTTAGGGCCCAACATTAACTCTCAAGTCCAGAAGACCAAGAAGTCCTTACTTTTCTTATTGCTTTTTAGTTAGTTACTTAGTTGTGTAAGCCCAACTTACCAAGGCCTTGCATAAGGCAAATTCAAACAGCTGCATGGTTTATTGAGATTGAATCGAATCTCCATTGTTATAGTTTGTAATTTGATTGGTTGTTATTACAGAAGCTTTGAGTTCAGACTTTGAAGCATTTGTTCTTTTTTTTTTACTTGTGCCTTAGTGTAATGACCTTATACTTAGCCCGAGGTTTGATAGGAGTCTGGTCAGCTGTGTCTCAGAGAGGAGTCACTATCATCCTATTCAATCCATGCTAATACAATAAGTGAGCCAAACCAAACCAAAGAGTGTCAAGCAAATTAAGCCGAGTCACACAGTATGAGGTTAAAGACTAAGATTACAACAACAGTTATCAGAAGATCCCAATTACAACAGATGATACAGCAACATTGTTAAACCTTGGCCGATAAAGAACTACTAAGAGAAACACAAAGTTAAAAAGAACCCCCCCTAAGAAGATAAAATACCTAAACATAAACCAACTTGTCCTTCTTTTCTCCCATTGATTTTCACTTCCACAGCTTCACTAGCTTGTCGTGACTAGCTGATGCAACCAATCCAGTTGCAGTGGAAACAGCCAATGAAGCTATTAGCCCGTCATGAGCAGGCAATGCCATCGTCTTGTTCTCTGACATGTTCCATAGTTCTAAAGACTGCAACATACAAGTTTTCACTAAGTTTAGTAGAACAAAACAAGACTGTCAAGCTCAGGTTCTTCCGATCAAGATGACATCAAACTTACCTGGTAACAACCAATTACGAGTAGCGAAGGGTAAGTAGGATGGAAAACACAAGACTGGAATTTGTTGCCATTGCAGCTTAGCTCATGAACACATTCTCCTTCACTACCTGTCCCCAGCGTCCAAACTTTTACCATATCTTCACTAACAGTTGCCAAGAAGTCACCAGAAGGATCCCAGCAAACCGAGTTTATCGGATTAGCATGGCCCTGTACAGAGTAATTAGTATAAACAAGCACATATGTCACAATATTGAATAAGCAAAGTTTTGAACACTAAACCTGCAAAGAGTGTCGACAAGCTTGTGTTTCAACATCAAGTACAGATACAACATTTGATGATGAAGCCGCGAGATACTTTCCAACACGTGGTTGGAACCTCATCTGAGTGCTTCCACCCTGTGATAAAAAACGAAAACAAAAGTGAAATTAAATAAAAGCAACTCCTTAATGTTGAGCTATTGGCATTGAAGAGGCTAAAAGATCTACCTTGTACACTCTTGTGCAACTTCCATTGTTGATGCTCCAGTACCTTATTTCGCCATCATTGTCACAGGAACATATGAGGTCATCCTTGTTGGGATGAAAGTCAAGTGACGTAACCATAGAAGAATGTCCGATGAAATTACGAAGGGAGTAACCTTTCTGCAAAGTAGATTCACAAAAATTAGAATAAACCAACGTACTCATGCAGAGAAAAAGAAAAATAGTATAGTGAAATCATCAGCCTTCAACTTACATTATCAGCATCCCAAACCCTGACAGTTTTGTCAAATGAAGAAGTTGCAAGGCGAGGCAGGCTCGGACTAAAACGGACATCTGTTATCAGAGCTGTGTGCTCCTCAAGGGTGGTCTTCGGCTTCATAGTGTCTGTGTACCATATAACAGCCTGAAAAATGGACCAAGTCAAGAGGCTCTTAAGTTTCAGAACGCCACACAAGCTAATGATGGCTTCTGTGTTACCTTTTTGTCATGTCCGGCACTAGCAAGCATTTTCCCATCCGATGAGAAGTGGCAACAGATAACTTTGCCTGTGCTCGCACGTACTGTATTCACTTCAGTAAACGTGAAACCTGGTGCAGAGGCAAGGCAACATTGTAGTTAAAAGGTGACAGTGCTATTGGTAACTAATAATGAGTGGGGACTGGGGCTGAAACACACACCTTTACTAACATCCATACACCGTCCAACGGCATCCCGCTGATCACCATCCTCATGTGATAAAAAAGACTCAACGTTGTCGTCAAGTGACCCATCTTCCACAAAGCGATCCATATCAGCCTGTAAAATAGCCAAAAACTGATGCTACTAATTCATAGTTTTTTTTTTACAAATGTGCACTCCTATTAACAGGTAAAGAAACCCACCAACTGATTTGATGGAGATGTAAGAGTCCCAGTTCCATCAGAGCCAAACATAATCATTGGTTTGGAGGAACCACCACTATGAGGCAGATTAGGCATAGAAACTGCATCTCCAGGAGTATGAGTTGAAGGTGTAGAAGGTGCTGAGCTTGGCGATGGTCCCGTAGTGTTAGCCGTTCCTGTACTATTAGCTGGTCCAGAAGAAGAAACCGGTTGCTTTCTTTTCCTCCCACTCTGATTCTTCAATACCTTCAATAGAACACACAAACATATTAGGAAACTACCTCAGACTCACCAGAAAATAAAATCTTATGTAACAGATACCATTGACACATAAAATAGGAAAAGATACAGGAGTTCAAGAACAGACCTGTTCATTTCCTCTAAAAGAATTTGACATGCTACCATCCATTGTAATACTACCAACCCCTCCCAATTTATCTTGCTGATGAATGTTGTGATTTGAACTCTGTGATTGCGGATTTGAAAGGGCCTGCTGATTAAGTGTCTGCGGCTGTGGTAGACTTCCACCACCCTGCTGCTGTTGCTGATGTAACAGAGCCATCTTTAACTACAAGCATACACAATTATTAGCGCAAATGTCTAATTTTATCAAACAATATTGTAAGATTTATTTATAATTTTTGTGTAGCATTTAAGTCGCCCACTAAAGATTTGTAAAGAGAAGACAGTGCAAACCTTTAGTAGCATATCGGTGTCTCCACGAGGCAAAAGAGGGCCACCAGGTTGTAATGACGATCCAACATTAGGTAACACATCCCCGACAGAACTCCCAAGACCATCTTTTCCCAGGCTCATGCTCCGGTTGTTCAATAGCATTTTGAGTCTTCTGTTCTCTTCGTTGACGGATTGTGAATTTAGATTCTGTTGAGCCATCATGAGCTGTTGCTGATGTTGCGGAGTCAACATGTTGAGCTGGTGAAAAGACTGCGGAGACTGCATAAATGGTTTTTGCTGTTGAAGAAGGCCAGAACGAAGCTGATCAAACCCCTAAATCAGGAAAGAAAGTAGCCGTCAACAAAAGAGAGAGACCAGCCAGAAAAAAATGTATGGATAGAGCTTACAGTGAGTGGCCACCCTTTAAGTGTAAGGTTGCTGCCTTGATTTGAACCTGAAACAGGAAACAAGATCATAATCAAGTTCTTACGAGCTGAAATAGTTTTACTATGTTTGTGGATTTACACGCTTAACCAACTGAAATGATAAACTCAGGATCGAAAAGTTACCAGGAATTCCAATCAAGGACCCTTCTGGAACAGCAGTTCTGGGAGTGAGCACAGGATTGATCTCACTTTTTATATCCTAAACACATATAAGCCCATCAAGTATTAGCTAACAGTAAATTTTTACAAGGGACTAGACACAACATAGATTCAATGTTGCATACCACTGCAGATCCAGGAAGTTGCTGATTTCGACCTTGAACCTGTGGAGACATGCCACCACTTGCACCATGTAACACTTGCCTGAAATTCACCAGTAAATGACATTAGCATGAGAGAGAGAGATTGAATGACTTTTCGTTGCAATATTCATTTTATAGTTAGCAGACAATATAAAAGAAAACAATGAAGGCAGAAGTATGAGAACAGCACCCTGCATGCTGTCCAGAAGATTTCAACAGCGATGCATGATTTGGATCCAACAGTTGCCCAGCATTGTCCCCAAATCGCTGTAGCCAAGGGGAAGAAACTAATGAGCGGTAAGGTAAGAAAGAACAGATTGGAATTAAAAACACGTGTCTTGCCTCTAAACTAACCTTCATAGCAGCCTCGTCTATAGACTCTCTCTGAGTAGGCATTTTGGCCCTCTCCTCGTATGCCTTATTATTTGCTAAGGCACTCCCAGACCCAGGATTTTGCCTCATAACCGAGTCGCCGTTATTACCAACAAGTCCATTTGCTGATCCATTTGCAAGGTGGGACCCATCTCTCCTCTGTGGCTGCTGCTGCTGTGGTGCTGACTGCTGTTGGTGTTGAGGAGCTGGCTGCTGCTGCTGCTGTTGAGAAGGTGGTTGGTTTTGATGTTGTTGCTGTTGTTGCTGATGTTGTTGTTGTTGCTGTTGTTGTTGGGCACGTTGCAACAAGAGTTGTTGCATTTGTATTTGCTGCTGCTGTTGTTGCTGCTGTGAGACCTGTGGGTGTTGAGATTGCTGCAATTGCTGTTCTCGCGCTTTGATCATCTGAGTCTGTAGAAAAATCAGACACAAACAGTTGTAAATCTTAACTTAACCAAAAGTAAACTTACTAATTGGAGAAAACACAATTCAAGTGTAGGCAATCAAACTGCTAACTAACTCCATATCACAAACTCAAGAGAATATTGCACCTTTGCAAAAAAATGTAGAATCACTAGCAGTGTGGGTAAATAAAGAAAGATACCTCAATGTAAGATGCAGCAACCTCGGAATGCTTCTCATTGGTCCTAGCAATAAATATATCCCAGAAGACAGACCACCACTCAAAGAGAAATCCACCAGGTGCGTCAATAGCTATAGAAGAAAATAATGCAAGAAGAATGAAAAATTGAACAAAGGACTTATCTTACAGTCGTTGTAAGAAAACTCAAGTAGATTGTGATGTATTACCGACTGGATCCGATGACACTTTGCCTTCAGCTTGGAAAGCCTGAGCTGTAGCTTTTAAATCTCTTTTCACCAGATAATCGTAGATATACACATCCAACCTGTTACATCCAAAAACAATAGTTAAAGCAGCAATGTAAACAACACTAACAACATAAGAATATATAACACATCAAAATAGGTATAAGAAATGTCTGAAAAAAAAATTCAAGAAAGACAACTCTCCAAAGAGGAGTATAACATCAAACTTAGCAACGTCCCAGAAACAGACCATCCAGTTATACAAACAGGATACTTTTCTGATGGAGGTTTTAAAGTCACACTTGTAAGCAAAAAAAAAAGAAGAGTAACACATAAAACCTGATGACACAAGAGTCAACCATAAATGGATAAACCAAAATGAGTTATTCAGAGATTCTAAAGCCCCCTTGAAAGTGTCTGACAATACAAAAGAACTAAACTTTAGCCAAAACATGCACATCAAACCAAAGGGAAAGTCCACACAACCCCACAAAATCTAGCAAGAAGGCTTTCTGAGAATAGAAACTATAAAATCTGCAAAGTAACCCCTAATAGCAATTACAAGCAACGATGTCAAAGGAGAAAAGCTAAACAAATGAGACAAGCTGAAAAGGTAAAAAACAAGCTAACCCAGAAAGAAAGAAAGAAGCCAGATCAAGTACAAGCAACAAGCTTTTCGACACTTCAGGCTTCCAAACAAGTGTACAGGAAAACAAACCCTAGAACCAAACTGTAGCAATGCATTATATAATCCAAACCCTAGAAACAAACAAGCAAAAACGTAGAAAAAGGTAACGTCTTTCAGCAGCAAGCAGCAGGATCTTAGTGAGAACAAAAAAAAAAAGAACTCACATTTTATCAGCTTCCCAATTGGTCTGAGACATCTCTGTTGTTCTTCAACAAAAACTAACCCCACAAACAGTTGTTGAGAATGTCAGATTAATGATATCTAACATAACAGCTTCACATCCCCTTTCAGAAAATTATTGCACAGCAGAAACAAAAAAGAAAACTCAATGATTTTTTCCCCTCCTTTCCCCTCCCGACCTAATACTCTTTAGAGACTGACAAAGATAATGTCGTAGATTTACATTTTATATGGTTGGTCACGAACTCGGCCCAAAGTAAGTATTCTTACCTGGCCCAATGTAAGTATTCTTACCCGGCCCAAACTAACAAAGACACATCTGTTTTTTTTTTTACCCGTAGATCCAAAGCTTTACTAACCCATCTCTCTTCTTCCACGGTGTGTCGTCATTACCTTGCGGAGTGAAACTGCCATCGACATGGCCTAAGACATTGAATGTCAAGCAGTGAGTTAAAAACAACTCTCTCCAGTTGAAGACGTCTAGATCAAGGACAATAGGGATATGTGATTTGATATTTGTAACACCGAACGCACGCTCAATCGCAGCCATGAGGGAAAATTGGAGACGTTACAGTTCGATGCTTGCAAGAAAAAAAGAGGAAATTGAGTAAATGTACAAAGGTATATATGGAATTCTCTGTTACGATCACTAAGTGATCTTTCTATATTATAGGAGTATATGCTAAACTGAATACAGAATCTTAGGAATATTCTTTCAATTGAAGCTCCTCGTATCACTTCCAAGAATCTCATCAGGTATGAATCAAAGTTTTTAACTTTATTGAGATTGAATCGAATCTCCATTGTTATAGTTTGTAATTTGATTGGTTGTTATTACAGAGCTTTGAGTTCAGACATTGAAGCATTTGTTCTTTTTTTTTTTACTTTTGCGAAGCTGTAGCTATATATGGTGTTATAGTTGCAATCATATTGCAAACGAAGTTGGAGAGTGTCCCAACTTCAAAGATGTATGACGCTGAGTCTCTTAGATCTGGAATCATTGTTGGATTCGCCAACCTTGTTTGCGGGTCTGTCTCTACACCTTCATGTTTTCTCCTTGCTCAAGTTTTGGTCACTTGGATTATTCTGTTGTCAAATTTTCTCTGGTGCAGGTTATGTGTAGGAATCATTGGAAGCAGCTGCGCGTTGTCAGATGCTCAGAACTCAACACTCTTTGTGAAGATTCTTGTGATTGAGATCTTCGGAAGCTCTCTCGGGTTGTTTGGTGTTATTGTTGGGATCATTATGTCCGCACAAGCAACATGGCCTACCAAATAGATATAAATAAACCTCTCTTGTGATCTCTGGTATCGTTAGTTAGTGTCTAGAAGAAAAA
Organism: Sinapis alba; assembly: GCA_012274485.2. Classification (NCBI taxonomy): domain Eukaryota; kingdom Viridiplantae; phylum Streptophyta; class Magnoliopsida; order Brassicales; family Brassicaceae; genus Sinapis; species Sinapis alba. The sequence goes on from MU106526.1 coordinate 63,185, forward strand.
TCTGTGTGAGAACTCAGAATCTTATACATTGGAGAACATCGTCATGTTTGTATTCTCGTTGTTTTTTCTTTGAAACAAAGACAAAGAGTTTGTATATGATTTGCTGTTGGTTAATTATTGAAGTTTAAATGTTTCATTCAGTTGACATATCTATACCGTTATGTTTCTGTTGTTCAAGATCTCCTGCAATGATGATGACTGCTCTTGAGTTCCAATTGAGTGGAAGAGTGGATTCTCTCAAGGATAGAGTCACCTCTCTTGTTTCCCCCATTCCTGGAGTTTGAAGAACAGATGGTGTATTACTGTCTTGTTATATGTTTTTAGGGTTTGATCAGCTTCTTTTGCATGCGTGTGTCCCAAGTTTCAAAATGCTGTCATTTGAGTTTTTTAATCCAAAATAGTGATATTTGTTTTAGCGTAAGGAGCAGCTATTTCGCAGGATGTTGTGAATGTATTTCACCCAATCTTTCTCCTCTCTCTCTCTCTCTCTCTTTCTCATTTTATTTTTCAAATATTGTCTCTCTCTAAAAACAGAAACAGAGAGAGAGATCCGGTGACAGAGTTTATCCTCCTCCCTTTCACCGTATCTTTACTCTAATCGGATCTCTCACGTTGGTGGATTAACGTGCCTATTACGGCGGCCAGGACCGTCTTTAGCTTTCTTCTTCTCCTCCACCTCCAGGTGCTGAGATTGTCTTATCTTCCTTCATGCTTACGTAATATATAATGCATTCGTATCAGATTCTCTCTGTCTCTTGATCTTTAGACATGATACATTGTGAGGCAGACATGATCTACTGGAAACACATTGCATTTAGTATATGATTTGCTCATTTTTTTAAAAAAAGGTTTTGTTCATTGATCCAGAGCCATTGCTGATCCCTCTCAAGATCAGCCATGGAGGGAGTAGTAAACACCCCATTTGCGGGTATTATTCACGATTTCAAAGGAAGAAGAAAGTGCTACAAACAAGACTGGCTTGCTGCCTTCAACTCTGGTGTTAGGTATGTCTTCATGCTTATGCTTATTCCATGCAAACCTTTTGGTCCTGACTTTTTTGTTTTGTATCATTCTCAGGATACTGGCACCAACTCTCTACATTTTCATTGCCTCTGCATTGCCTGTGATTGCCTTCGGCGAGCAGTTAAGCAGAGAGACAGATCGAAGTCTTGGCATAGTGGAATCATTAGCTTCCACAGCTATTTGTGGAATCATCCATTCTATTTTTGGTGGACAACCTCTGTTGATTGTAGGGGTTGCAGAGCCCACTATTATTATGTATACTTACCTTCACAGCTTTAGCAAAGGCAGGCCTGAACTGGGTCAGAAACTCTACTTAGCCTGGGCAGGATGGTAATAGATCTATCATTATTCATTCTCTGCTCTTTCATTTACATATAAGAGGAACTCTTTTTCTTCTTTTGACAGGGTCTGTGTCTGGACAGCAGTTTTGCTTATCCTTCTTGCAACCTTAAACGCATCAAACATCATTTCTAGATTCACCAGAATTGCTGGAGAGCTCTTTGGAATGCTGATCACCGTTCTGTTTTTCCAAGAGGCTGTTAAGGTGCTTTGATGGGTAACTAATTCCATGGTAAAATGTCATACAAGAGTCACTTCAACGTTGTTAACACTTAAGAGATGTCTTGTTTCCTTAATGCAGGGAATTCTCGGCGAGTTTCTTGTACCAAAATCTGAAGATCCAAGACTCGAAGTGTATCAGTTCCAGTGGCGGTACACCAATGGGCTTCTTGCAGTCATCTTCTCATTCGGCCTTCTTTACACTGCTCTTAAAAGCAGGAGAGCAAGATCATGGAGATATGGCTTTAGTATGTGACAAAAAAAAACTTTCCTTGTCTGAATATAATGAAATACTTGACAAGATTCATTAACTAGCTTTGTCTTTGCAGGGTGGATGCGAGGTTTCATTGGGGATTATGGAACTCTCCTCATGCTTGTGTTGTGGAGTGCGTTCTCCTTCACAGTCCCTAGAGATATTCCTGAAGGAGTTCCAAGAAGGCTCGAACTACCTCTTCCCTGGGATCCTGAGTCTTTGTATCACTGGACAGTAGTCAAGGTACTACTACAACCTAATGAATCCTAAGACTTTATAAACTTGTGTTGGAACATCATTGATTGATGTGGTACAAATTTGCAGGATATGGGGAAGGTCCCACCTATTTTCATTCTTGCTGCATTTATACCAGCAATCATGATAGCAGGTCTATACTTCTTTGATCACTGTGTATCTGCACAAATGGCTCAGCAGAAGGAGTTTAATCTGAAAAATCCACCAGCTTATCACTATGATATCTTTATTTTAGGAATCATGGTATGATGCCTTCCAACTTCTTACATATGGTTTAGTTGCTACATGAATGAAAGTGAATACTAATTCATTTCTAAGCTGTTTTTTGTAGACATTGATCTGTGGATTACTTGGACTTCCTCCTTCAAATGGAGTCATTCCACAGTCCCCTATGCACACAAAGAGTCTTGCAGTTCTTAAGAGGCAGCAAATGCGAAAGAAAATGGTCCAACAAGCCAAAGAATGCATCAAGGCAAAAGCAAGCAAGTCAGAGATCTACGGGAAGATGCAAGATGTGTTTATAGAAATGGAAACATCACCCAAGGCATGTAAAACATTTTATTCATTAGTTCATCTCTTATCAAGAACTTAATATCTCACCTAACATATGAACCTGGTTCAGGCTACCTCAGTGGTGAAAGAGCTAGAAAACTTGAAAGAAGCAGTGATGAAAGCAGACGAAGGAGGAGGAGGAGGAGGAGACACAAAGGGGAAGCAGTTTGATCCAGAAGTACATATTGAAGAGCATTTGCCTGTTAGAGTAAATGAGCAGAGAGTGAGCAATCTCTTGCAATCAATCCTTGTTGGATTGTTGATATTCGCAGTACCACTTCTCAGAATGATACCAACTTCAGTTCTATGGGGTTACTTCACTTACATGGCTGTTGATAGTCTCCCCGGGAACCAATTCTGGGAAAGACTTCTGTTACTTTTCATCACTCCTGGTCGTCGATTCAAGTACTGACATTCTTCTTATCCAACTTACATCTATAGAACTTATAAAACATGTTCTGATATTTGCATTTTTTTTTTAATGTGTGAACAGAGTTCTTGAAGGTTTACATTCATCATTTATGGAGATTGTACCATACAAGTCGATTGTTATGTTTACACTCTTCCAGCTTTTGTATTTTCTGATATGTTATGGAGTGACATGGATTCCAGTAGGAGGGATTCTATTCCCATTACCATTCTTCTTCCTCATTGCTATAAGACAATACATCCTTCCCAAGATATTTGATCCAGCTCATCTCCAAGTTTTAGATTCTTCAGAGTATGAAGAGATGGCTGGTGCACCTCATAGTATTCCTTTGAGTTCGGTAGAGATCAGTGAAGACGAGTTTTACGATGCAGAGATTTTGGATGAGATTACTACTAGCAGAGGTGAACTCAAGCATAGAACCTTAAGTGTCAGGGAGGGCAGATCCCAAATGGTAACTCAAAACCTATTCTATTAAATAAACTTTTTATAAATCTTATATGGTTTTGCACCCTTTTTTACATTTTGCTTGATGTAAATACTTGCAGGTGTATCCAGAAAACAGTGGACATTCCTAAGTCTTGTAACAAATTTTTGAAAGATGTTGCTTTCTAATAAACTGCAGATAACATGCAAGAAGATGTTTAGAGCCAAGAGAAGAAGTATGCATAAACAAAGATGGAGAAAAGCTAGTATACAACTACAAAACGTCCTCACTGTTTCTTCTGTGAAACATTTTTTGTTTCCTCACTTTTTGTTATAGTTTTCTCTCTACAAACTATTTACATACAACACAAGCAAAAGAAAAAAAAGTACAGATTACAATTCTCTCATTTCTCTGCCTTTAGGACTAAATATAGTAAGTTTTGTTTACTTCATTTTGTTTGTTAGAAGTAAAAGCTGAGGATGATTAAACCTCTATGTTGCAGAACGAGGCTTTTAAGACATCATTGTCATAATGAGTCATTGACTGAGAGAATCACTTTATTCACTGCAAGAAGTTGCATTTTTTTTACCATCACTTTATACACAAAATTGATTGTAAGGTATAATAACTCCATTTGAAAGTGTAACAACTTAAGTGAATGTATTAGTTACCACATGAATTTAGGTCTAATAAGAGAAATTTATTGGTGAGTTTTTCAATTAGAGTTTTCCATCTACAAAACAATAAAAAAAATATTTAATACAGTATAATTATATAATTAAATGTTTTTAAAAAGTTATATCATTTAGAATAAAACACATTGTCTAGAAGAGCACAACAAATAGTCTTTTCTAATTTGGGGACACATATATCATATTCATCCATGTCAATCTTACAATTCAACCCAGCTGCCTAGCTAAAATAAAATAATATTTTTTCTTCAAAAAAAAAAAGAAAAAGAAATAATATTTCTATTTTTAAAAATATATTAATAAAAAATCAAAAATTTCTCCTTAAAAACATAACTATTTAATAATTATTTTAATTTAAGAAGCCTAAAATATATATATACTTTTTATTATAAATGTATAACTATATTTTATAGTAATTCATATTTACTTATAAATGTATAATTATTTATTTTTAAAGTTTCTTTACAAAAATAAAATTTCCTTATAAATATATAACTATTTAATAATAATTTTCTTTAATAATTCTAAACTTAAGAGAACTAAATATTTTATTATAAATTTATGATATATATTTAATTGTAAGTTTAAATTTTAATAAAATACTAGTTAATAAGGAATTGAAGATAAAATACTTACAAATAAATAATTATTTATAATATTTATATTTTTAAAATATCTTTAAAATTAATATTTTTTCCTTATAAAATTATTTTGGACCTATATAATTATTTAATAATAGTTTTTAAAAAATATCTGATAAAAAAAAAATCAAGATTTTTTTCTTTATAAATATATTTTTATGTTAAATAAGAAAAAAATCTGATAATTAGCTAATAAATACAAGCATATTTAAGTTGCTCAACAGAACTTGATAAAAAACAGCATCATCACAATTTACAAAACAATTACAAATTGTAGGATAAATTTATAATTTTATTTTACATTAGTATATATATAAGGTGGAGAATTAATATAATATTTCTAAGCAAATTTAAATAACATATAAATAATTTATTGCTTTATAGTTTTCCATTTAACTTGGATATGTTTTTAATGAAGCTATACTACTAATGAAATTTACTTTCACAAATAAATAAATTAATTACTAAAAGTAAAAATAAAAAATAAAAATAATTATAAATAAAATATAATATAATTAAATTTACTAAAATCTTAATTAAGAAATTTAAATTAAAACATCAAACAAAATCTGTGTAAGCAAGAGTCCATATCTAGTTATTTTTAAGAAATGGTGAGATAAATATAATTATGTGGGTGTCTCTTTGTATTTGTGCTATCTTGATTTTATTAGATTTGTAAGTTTTATTTCAGTTTTTATTTATAGAGATTTCTAACTAACTAAATCAAAAAATTAAGAAAGATATTTTTCTATATGTCACATTTTTCAAATTTTGAATAAAACAATATGTATTCTATTCATTATTTATTTGAAAAAAATGAATTAACCTGTGCACTGGTATTTATGTAGGACCTAATATATATATATAATGCTGTGTAGTAGACCTGTCAATAACAATTTTTTTCTTGTGTTTCTTCGGACGTTGAATCCTTCTCCTAAGGCTTTGCCTCGTGAGGATGGCTGACAACAAAATTGAAGAGATTGTTTGTGAAGATAAGATCAGCGCTTTACCTGAAGATCTGCTTGTGAGAATATTGTTGCATGTACCGATTAAAGATGCAATTGCCACCATGATTTTGTCTAAACGATGGCGCTTTATCTGGACGATCCTCCCTAAACTTGAGTATGATATTTTTTCTTATGCCAATGAAGATGACGATGATGATGATCACGAACATGAAAGCAAGAAGACTAGTTGGTGTTTTTTTGATAAGTCAATGGAACTCCACAAAGCACCTGTCTTAGAAACCTTGCTTATCAAACTTGGTCCAGGATGTCCTACTGATATTAATGTTGGAAAGTGGATTGCAAAAGCTGTTGATCGCCGTGTCGTTATGCTAAAATTTAAGTTGTCATGGTCCAAAGGTCCAACCAGATTGCCTAAAAGCCTTTACAGCTGCGAAACACTCAAAGAACTAACTCTCTCTCACAAAGTTCTTTTGGATTTTCCATCGTCTTCTTGCCTCCCGTCCCTCAGGTCTCTTGATCTTATCTATGTGGTGTATAAAGACAATGCTTCTCTTGATAGCTTTTTTTCGCATTGTCCAGTTCTTAATATTTTGACCGTGAAGCGAAACAAACGAAACAGAGATGACAATATAACAAAGTTTAGTGTGAAAATTCCTTCTTTGCAAGGCTTATTCTATGACAGTGATAATATTATTTCGTCACTGCCAGATGAAGATGACGATGAGGTAGTAGATACAGGTAAGTGTTTGGATATCGATACTCCGGCGTTATTATTCTTTTCTATCAGTGATCATTCGGGAGATTCTTGCTCGATTGAGAATATGCCTTGTCTTGAGAATGCATCAATCGATGTAAATTCTTTCTCCAACATCGACAAGTCGAAAACATATCTTTCAGCAGTCCGGTCTCTTGAGTTGTATATGACCGATCAGGTGGTAGCTCTTTATCTCTTTATCTGTGTAACAAACATGTTAGTTGTGGTTACACTATTGCATATAATTAATTGTATATGTTGTCGTTTGTTTCGTTTCAGGTTTTGCCTTTAAGCACTGTCAAATTCTCTCGACTTATAAAGTTAGAAATATATCCACATAGATCAGACTGGTTGGAAGCACTCTTACTTTTACTTAAAAATGCTCCAAAACTTAAAGATCTTTTGGTGGATTATGTACGTATATATGTATATCAGCCTCTTCTCTTAGCTTCAACGGACTAAAATATTAGTCATTATTTGCTTAATATATAACATTCATTGCTTCTCAGGCATTTAACATAGATGTGATCCCATGTTCATGGAACCAACCAAGTTCTATTCCTGGATGCTTGTCGTCACATCTCGAGTTTTTTGGGTATAGAGGATATGGAGGCACAGAAGAAGAGAAAGAATTTGTGATGTATATCCTAGCTAACTCTAAATGTTTAAAGAAGGTAAAAATCTCTGTCAACCCCTATCATGAAAATAAGAACGTGAGCGTCGAGGAGTTGAGAGATATTCAGAGGGCCTCAACTTTTGTTGAAATGATAATTTTGTTTGATAATGCTTGAATAGCCTTTTAAGGAAGCTCAGTTAATATGCATGCAAGCTTAGCCTTGTCATGGACCCTTTGGGACTGGTTTGCTGAAAGTTTTGCAATCTTGTTATAACAGTAGTTGATACTTGATACTAAATAACAAAATAAATATTTATTTGCCTTAATTTAAGTGAGTTTGTAAAACAGATTATAGTAAAAACTCTTCTAGTTTTTAAATGAAATGTCTGTTGTTCAAAAATAAAAAGACTAAAAACTCTTCGTTTAATATTTGCGGTTGTTTTTTATATAGTTTACAAACTCCCTTATTAACCAAAGACTTATGTGCTAGCTGTACCCCCAATTTCATATACTAAAAAAATTCTGCATGAAATTAACTTAACTTTAAGTTATAATTTTTTCTCTTTATTATTATTTTTTGATAAAATGTGAATTTCATTGATTAACAATCTGCATTTGATACAACTAAGTTGAATACCATTCTGCTTGATAAAGCAATTGGGTGACTAAGTGAGCCAAAAAAGAATAGAAAGACTCTTAGAACATAGTAGGTTTATTCAATTGCAAAAGAGAACTTTGATTAAAGCTAAAGCAGTCGTTGGAACCATGTAACAAAGAAACAGAGACCGTGTGCATAATTTGATTAAGTCAGTTATGATTAAAACTTGTTTAGTAAGCTTATAATTTTATGTATATAAAGTGTACTCATAACTACACGTGCAAAAGAATAATCAAATTGCTCCCGCATCTCTTTTTAAATTTATTTCGCGAAGATCAGAGAAAATTAACCATCAAGGTCCGATCAGAGGAACTTAACATTCTTATTACTTTTCATCACTCCTGGTCGCCGATTCAAGTACTAACATTCTTATTACCTCTTCATACATCAAATTTGTGAAAAATGTTCTGATGTTTGCATTTTCTTTTTATGTGTGAACAGAGTTCTTGAAGGATAACATTCATCATCCATTGTTATGTTTACACTCTTCCAGCTTCTGTATTTTCTGATATGTTATGGAGTGACATGGATACCCGTAGGAGGGATTCTGTTCCCATTACCATTCTTCTTCCTCATTGCTATAAGACAATACATCCTCCCCAAGATATTTGATCCAGCTCATCTCCAAGTTTTAGATTCTTCAGAGTATGAAGAGATGGCTGGTGCACCACATAATATTCCTTTGAGTTCTGTAGAGATCAGTGAAGACGAGTTTTACGATGCAGAGATTTTGGATGAGATTACTACTAGCAGAGGTGAACTCAAGCATAGAACCTTAAGTGTCAGGGAGGGCAGATCGCAAATGGTAACTCAAAACCCATTCTATTACATAAACTTTTTATAAATCTTATATAGTTTTGCACCTTTTTTACATTTTGTTTGATGTAAACACTTGCAGGTGTATCCAGAAAACAGTGGACATTCCTAAGTCTTGTTACAGATCTTTAGAAGATGTTGCTTTCTAATAAACTGCAGATAAATGCAAGAAGATGTTTAGAGGCAAGAGAAGAAATATGCAGAAACAAAGATAGGAGAAAAGCGAGTATACAACAACAAAACGTCCTCATTGTTTCTTTTATGAAACATCTTTTTGTTTCCTCACTTTTGTTATAGTTTGCTCTCCACAAACTATTTACATACAACACAAGCAAAAGAAACAAGTACTGATTACAATTCTCTCATTTCTCTGCCTTTAGGACTAAAAAGAGTAAGTTTTGATTACTTCATTTTATTTGTTAGAAGTAAAAGCTGAGGATGATTAAACATGTATGTTGCAAAAAGAGGCTTTTAAGATATCACTGCCATAATGAGTCATTGACACGAGAGAATTACTTTATTCACTGCAAGAAATTGCATTTTTACCATCACTTTATACACAAAATTGATTGTAAGGTATAACAACTCCATTTGAAAGTGTAACAACTTAAGTGAATGTATAAGTTACCACATGAATTTAGGTCTAATAAGAGAAATTTTATTGGTGGGTTTTTCAATTAGAGTTTTCCATCTTCAAAACAATAAAAGAAATATTTAATACAGTATAATTATATAATTAAATGTTTTTAAAAACATAACTATTTAATAATTATTTTAATTTAAGAAGCCTAAAATATATCTAAATTTTATTATAAATTTGTAACTATATTTTATAGTAATTCATATTTATTGTTTAATTATTTATTTTTAAATTTTCTTTACAAAAATAAAATTTCCTTATAAATATATAACTATTTAATAATAATTTTCTTTAATAATTCTAAACTTAAGAGAACTAAATATTTTATTATAAATTTATGATATATATTTAATTATAAGTTTAAATTTTAATAAAATACTAATTAATAAGGAATTTAAGATTATATACTTACAAATAGATAATTATTTATAATAATTATATTTTAAAAAACATATCTTAACAAAAAAACAATATTTTTTCTTATAAAATAATTTTGGACCTATATAATTATTTAATAATAAATGTTTTTAAATATATGATAGAAAAATAAAAAATAAAGATTTGTTTCTTTATAAATATATTTTTATGTTAAATAATAAAAAATCTGATAATTAGCTAATAAATACATATCATATTTAAGTTGCTCAACATAACTTGATAAAAAAACAGCATCATCACAATTTACAAAACAATTACAAATTGTAGGACAAAATTATAATTTTATTTTACATTAGTATATATATAAGGTGGAGAATTAATATAATATTTCTAAGCAAATTTAAATAACATATAAATAATGTATTTCTGTATAAATTTTCCATTTAACTTGGATATGTTTTTAATGAAGCTATACTACTAATGAAATTTACTTTCACAAATAAATAAATTAATTACTAATAATAAAAATAAAAAATAATAATTTATAATTATAATTATAAATTAAATAAAAATGTAATTAAATTTACTAAAATCTTAATTAAGAATTTTAAATTAAAATATCAAACAAAATCTGTGTAAGCAAGAGTCCAGATCTAGTTATTTTTAAGAAATGGTGAGATAAATATAAGTCTGTGGGTGTCTCTTTGTATTTGTGCTATCTTGATTTTTTTATATTTTTAAGTTTTATTTCAGTTTTTATATATAGAGATTTGTAAATAATTAAATCAAAAATTAAGAAAGATATTTTTTCTATATGTAATATTTTCAAATTTTGAATAAAACAATACCTATTATATTCATTATTTATTTTTAAAAAATGAATTAACCCGTGCACTGGTATTTATGTAGGACCTAATATATATATATAATGCTGTGTAGTAGACCTGTCAATAACAATTTTTTTCTTGTGTTTCTTCGGACGTTGAATCCTTCTCCTAAGGCTTTGCCTCGTGAGGATGGCTGACAACAAAATTGAAGAGACTGTTTGTGAAGATAAGATCAGCGCTTTACCTGAAGATCTGCTTGTGAGAATATTGTTGCATGTACCGATTAAAGATGCAATTGCCACCATGATTTTGTCTAAACGATGGCGCTTTATCTGGACGATCCTCCCTAAACTTGAGTATGATATTTTTTCTGATGCCAATGAAGATGACGATGATGATGATCACGAACATGAAAGCAAGAAGACTAGTTGGTGGTTTTTTGATAAGTCAATGGAACTCCACAAAGCACCTGTCTTAGAAACCTTGCTTATCAAACTTGGTCCAAGATGTAATGATATTGATGTTGGAAAGTGGATTGCAAAAGCTGTTGATGGCCGTGTGGTTGTTCTAAAATTCAAGTTGTCATGGTCCAAAGGTCCAACCAGATTGCCTAAAAGCCTTTACAACTGCGAAACACTCAAAGAACTAACTCTCTCTCACAAGATTTTTTTGGATTTCCCATCGTCTTCGTTCCTCCCTTCCCTCGTGTATCTTGAACTTATCTATGTGGTGTATAAAGACGACGCTTCTCTTGAAAGTTTTTTTTCGCATTGTCCAGTTCTTAATATTTTGACCGTGAAGCGAAACAGACGAAACAGAGATGACAATATAACGAAGTTTAGTGTAAAAATTCCTTCGTTGCAAGGCTTATTCTATGATAGTGATAATACTATTTTGTCACTGCTAGAGGACGATGAAGTAGTAGATACCGGTAAGTGTTTGGATATCAATACTCCAGCATTATTATACTTTTGCATCACTGATCATTCGGGAGACTCTTGCTCGATTGAGAATATGCCTTGGCTTGTGGATGCATCAATCGAAGTGAAGTCTTTCCCCGATATCGAAAAGTCGAAAACATATCTTTCAACAGTCCAGTCTCTTGTATTGTATACCACCGATCAAGTGGTAGCTCTCTATCTCTTTATATGTGTAACAAACCTGTTAGTTGTGGTTACATTATTGCATATAATTAATTGTATATGTTGTCGTTTGTTTTGTTTCAGCTTTGGCCTTTTAGCACAGTCAAGTTCTCTCGACTTATAAAGTTAGGAATATATCCACATAGATCAGACTGGCTGGAAGCACTCTTACTTTTGCTTAAAAATGCTCCAAAACTTAAAGATCTTATGGTAGATTATGTATGTATATATATCAGCCTCTTCTTTTAGCTTCAACGGACTAAAATGTTACATTATTTGCTTAATATTACCTTCATTGCTTCTCAGGCATTTAACCCAGATGTGATCCCATGTTCATGGGACCAACCAAGTTCTGTTCCTGGATGCTTGTCGTCACAACTCGAGTTTTTTGAGTATAGAGCATATGGAGGCGGAGAAGAAGAGAAAGAATTTGTGATGTATATCCTAGCTAACTCTAAGTGTTTAAAGAAGGTAAGAATCTCTGTGAACCCCGATCTTGAAAATAAGAACATGAGCATCGAGGAGTTGAGAGATATTCCGAGGGCCTCAACTTTTGTTGAAATGGTAATTGTGTTTGATCATACTTGAATAGCCTTTTAAGTAAGCTCAGTTAATGTGCAAGTTTAGCCTTGTCATGGACCCCTTGGGACTGGTTTGCTGAAAGTTTTGCAATCTTGTTATATACAGTAGTTGATACTTGATACTAAATAACAAAATAAATACTCCCTCCGTTTCAGAATGATCCATATTCTAGGAAAAAATTTTGTTTCTAAAAGATCCATATTTTAGATTTTCAATGTATGTAATAATGATAAATTGTAGATTTCAAAAATATTAATTGTGTTTACTGAATTTCGATTGGTTAAAATTTATAGAAAATAGTTGAACGCGGAAAACAATACATTTATTATAAAGTTTTACGTGTTTTCTTAATAAGTGTGAAAACTCTAGAATATAGATTATTTTGAAACGGAGGGAGTATTTATTTGCCTTAATTTAGTTGACTTTGTAAAACAGATTACTGTAAAAACTCTTCTATTTATATTTGTGGTTGCTTTTGTACAAACTTCCTTTATTAACCAAAGACTTAGACCATGATTAATGGTGGCTCTTAAGGGGGTTCTTAAGGGGTGAGATCTACTTTTTAAAAAAAAATACTCCTTAAAACTCTTTCCTAAAAACCCAGCTCTTGTACTATTCACGGGTCCCACTGACATGTGACAGCCCGTGATTAGATAATTTTTCTTTAAAAAAAAAAGAAAACTGACATAAAAAAAGAAAAGAAAAGTTAAGAACCCCTTTGTCCTAGTTGTACCCGAATTTCATATACTTGTAATATATAATAGATGTTTTATCCCGCGTTTGCATGTCTCTAATTTCATATACTATATGATTGCTGAATGGAATTGACTGAACGTACAGTTATGGTTAAATGTAAACAATGTGCATCTGATACAACTAAGTTGAATCCCATTCTGCTTGATAAAGCAATTGGGTGACTACGTGCCCCAAAAAGAATAGAAAGGCACTTCTAACACAGTGCAGGTTTAATCAATCCCAAAGAGAACTCTGATTAAAGCTAAGACTAACAGATTATTGACACAGCAATTTAGTCCCAGTTTAGGCCAAAGTACCAAGCAGTCGCTGGAACCCTGTAACAAAGAAACAGAGAGCATGATGATATATCATATGATGCGGCCCGTTTGCAATTGATTAAGTCCGTTATATTAATTCTTATAAAACAAACCCTCATAAACATACTTGTTTTACTCAACATTAAGAAACATTTCAGCTCCAACTAATTTCTGCTACTCACAAGTTACAAGGATATATATGGGTGACTCCTTAACATGCATGTCCATAGAGAACGTACATGTAAGGTGTGTGTGTGTGTGTGTTTTCCTTTCAGTAAGTGATTATCAATCTACGTACCAGGGTACATATGGGTGACTGCTTAACGTTCGTTCGTGTGCCTAATATTAACATATACAAAAATATAACATGGGATACCAAAACAGTGAGACGTACTAATAAACTTAGTAGCATATATAAATATGGAAAATTTGGCAATTTTGAAAACTATAAAACATAAAAACAAAAATAAATTAGGCAAATATGTATTTTTATTTTAATTAATATATTCAATGATGCGTATATATATATATGATGATGGCATGTTCTATATAAACCAATTGGGTATTTTTATTTTTAATTAATATATTCATTCTGCGTAAGATGTGGATCTCATCTTAGTCAGTAAATATACAACGATTGCATGGACTATATAAACTGATGTATTTGGAAACCTTTCTGAATTTTGATTTTTCATCTCTTTAAAAGTATATACTATATTAGCTGGTTTTGAATTGGCCCTTAACTTTAAAATTTAACAATTTGAACCTAATTACAGTATCTTGGCTTATGTCCACCGACAGATGATAGCAGATTTGTTGTCCTGTCTCTTTCTTATAACAATCTGGCCACGTCACACAATAGCTGGCTCGTCTAGTGGGGGAAGCCAACGGCTCAGCTTTAAAAAAAAAAAAAACAAACAAACTGTTTCATAATAAGTGTCGTTTTATCCTTTTGCACACAGATTAAAAAAACATTTAATTTTGCATATCATTATCAATACACCTAATCATATTTCAACCAATAAAAAATTAAACTATAATATAAAATCAATAAATTATGCATTGAAATTCTAAAACGACACTTATTTTGTAACGAAATTTTTTCTCTAAAACGACACTCTTTGCGAAACGGAGGGAGTATAAATAATCCGAGCCAAGCCGAGCCAAAACTATAGGAGACGAAGAGGCTACCGTCACCATCTCCGGTGACTTTGTCAATTAAAAAGAATTCTTTTTTAAAAAAGACACGGCGATAAAATAGGCAAAGCAGATTGGTGTTGAAGCTGAGAGATCAAAGAAAGAGAGAAAGAGAGAGAGAGAGAGTGTCAGTGTTGAATATCTCTCTCTGTCGGTGTGATCTGACTGACTCATCATAAGCAATGGAGGCCAGTGCCGGCTTGGTTGCTGGATCCTACCGGAGAAACGAGCTCGTTCGGATCCGTCACGAATCTGACGGCGGGGTTAGTGTTTCTACATCTCATCTAGTTTGGGATCTTAAGTTGCTAAATATGGAAACTTTCCTTATAAGTCGGTGAATGGATCTTGATCTAAGGCAGAGAGATCTTTAGCTCTCAAAGTTTACTACTTTACTTATAGCTCTCCTTGGATCTATCTATCTATCTGCATTGATTTGGAAATGGTCTGTTTCTTATACTCAATAAACTAACAATGATGCGAAAATGCAGTCGAAGTCTCTGAAGAATATGGAACCACATACATGTCAGATCTGTGGGGATAATGCTGGGCTCACTGAAACTGGAGATCTTTTTGTGGCTTGCAATGAATGTGCCTTCCCTGTGTGTCGTCCTTGCTACGAGTACGAGAGGAAAGATGGAACTCAGTGTTGCCCTCAATGCAAGACTAGATACAGACGACTCAGGGGTCAGTAGTCTTTGTTCCTTTCCTTTGCAAGTTTTTCTCTTTGTTGCTGCTGAACAACTTTCTTTGGGGATTGTTTCCAGGGAGTCCTCGTGTTGAAGGAGATGAAGATGAGGATGATGTTGATGATATTGAGAATGAGTTTAATTACACCCAGGGTGCTAACAAGGGAAGACGCCAACGCCATGGTGAAGAGTTCTCTTCCTCTTCTAGACATGAATCTCAACCCATTCCTCTTCTCACCCATGGCCATACAGTAAGGACCTACATCTAAACTGATCATCTGTATTACTCAACAAGTGTCTAGATTGCTCACAGATCTTTTTTTTGCTTTTCACTTCAATGCTAACTGTGAACAATCTTTAGCAGCAACTTCTTTTATCTTACATGATTTTCCATGTTCAGAAATAGAATTTATGACGTTTTTTCCCCTATACACAGGTTTCTGGGGAAATTCGCACGCCTGATACACAATCTGTGCGTACTACATCAGGTCCTTTGGGGCCTGCTGACAGGAATGCCATTTCATCTCCATATATTGACCCACGCCAACCTGGTATTCACATTCTTTTTACTTTGACCACAAGGCCTTCGTTAGATGTCATTTTTACATTAATTTGTGTGGACACTAACCCATAGCTTGCGCTGTAAATTGCAGTCCCTGTAAGAATCGTGGACCCTTCGAAAGATTTGAATTCTTATGGGCTTGGAAATGTTGACTGGAAAGAAAGGGTTGAAGGCTGGAAGCTGAAGCAGGAGAAGAATATGGTACAGATGACTGGTAAATACCATGAAGGGAAAGGAGGAGAGATTGAAGGGACTGGTTCCAATGGCGAAGAACTCCAAATGTAAGTTAAAGAACTAGACCCAGTTTCTTTCTTGATAGACATAATTAAATATCTGATTTGTTAGATTTTAATAGACGTATTAAAATTTGAGTGTAATTCCTTAGTTTCCTTCCACTCACTTATGGATCGCTTACTTACAGGGCTGATGATACGAGGCTGCCTATGAGCCGTATTGTGCCTATCCCGCCTTCTCATCTCACACCTTATCGGGTTGTGATTATTCTCCGGCTTATCATCTTGGGATTCTTCTTGCAATATCGTACAACTCACCCTGTGAAAGATGCTTATCCATTGTGGTTGACCTCAGTTATTTGTGAGATCTGGTTTGCATTTTCTTGGCTTCTTGATCAGTTTCCCAAATGGTACCCCATTAACCGAGAGACTTATCTTGACCGTCTCGCTATAAGGTTGGTCTTTAGGTCTATCCATTCTACTCTTTATCTTATTTTTTGTGCTAATTTGATACCTTCTTCCACAATGGTGCATATCAATAAGTTAAGTTTCTGACTCGACTATGATAGAAACTTGTTTAATGAGGTGCTTCTTGACAATAGAGCTAAACTATTATATTGACTATATTAATGGTTGATTATGGTTTTCTGTTGTAGATATGATCGAGACGGTGAACCATCACAGCTAACTCCTGTTGATGTGTTTGTTAGTACGGTGGACCCACTGAAAGAGCCTCCTCTTGTAACAGCAAACACAGTTCTCTCGATTCTTGCGGTGGACTACCCGGTAGACAAAGTAGCCTGTTATGTTTCAGATGATGGTGCAGCGATGCTTACGTTCGAATCTCTTTCTGAAACTGCCGAGTTTGCAAAGAAATGGGTGCCATTTTGCAAGAAGTTTAGCATTGAACCCAGGGCCCCTGAATTCTATTTTGCACAGAAGATAGATTACTTGAAGGACAAGATCCAGCCGTCTTTTGTCAAAGAGCGACGAGCTATGAAGGTCATTTGAAAAATCCATCTGCTTCTCATCTATTAGAAAAACTAGAGATTGACTTCAAAAGTTTCCTTGTCTGGCTTGTAATGACAGAGAGAGTATGAAGAGTTTAAGGTGAGGATCAATGCACTTGTTGCTAAAGCACAGAAAATCCCTGAAGAAGGCTGGACAATGCAGGATGGTACTCCCTGGCCTGGTAACAACACTAGAGATCATCCTGGAATGATTCAGGTACAGTGATGCAATCCCTTAATTAATGAAAAAGGCAACAATTTCAGGATATTTAATTTATGCTGCATCGTCTTGTTTCAATTTCAGGTGTTCTTAGGCCACAGTGGAGGTCTGGATACCGATGGAAATGAGCTGCCTAGGCTCATCTATGTTTCTCGTGAAAAGCGGCCAGGATTTCAGCACCACAAGAAGGCTGGAGCTATGAATGCATTGGTTTGTTAACTTTCTTCTTCAAATTCTTTCGTCTAGGGACATTTGTTCTCTCCTGATTCAGCTATCTCTACGTTTACAGATCCGTGTTTCTGCTGTTCTGACCAATGGAGCTTATCTTTTGAACGTGGATTGTGATCATTACTTCAACAACAGCAAGGCTATTAAAGAAGCCATGTGTTTCCTGATGGACCCTGCTTATGGAAAGAAGTGCTGCTATGTCCAGTTCCCACAGCGTTTTGATGGTATTGACTTGCACGATCGATATGCCAACAGGAATATTGTCTTCTTCGATGTGAGCTTCACTCCCCCAATTCAAACACTGTCTTTTTTTTCGTTTGCTCACATTATTGTTGGATCTACTCGTTCCTGGTATGGGCTGACTCGGATATTTGTTACTTTGGGCAGATTAACTTGAAGGGGTTAGATGGCATCCAGGGTCCAGTATATGTGGGTACTGGTTGTTGTTTCAACAGGCAAGCTCTATATGGGTATGATCCTGTTTTGACTGAGGAAGATCTGGAACCAAATATTATTGTGAAGAGCTGTTGCGGCTCAAGGAAGAAAGGAAAGAAGAGCAAGAAGTATAACTATGATCAACAGAGGAGAGGCATCAACAGAAGTGACTCCAACGCTCCACTTTTCAATATGGATGACATCGAGGAGGGTTTTGAAGGTTCGTTTGAGCTTATAGTGTAATAACATCACTTCTTCATTTGATGGTATAATCTCACAATTCCCTTTTTATGCAGGATATGATGATGAGAGGTCTATTCTAATGTCCCAGAAGAGGGTAGAGAAGCGTTTTGGCCAATCGCCAGTGTTTATTGCGGCTACCTTCATGGAACAAGGTGGCATTCCACCAACGACCAATCCAGCTACTCTTCTCAAGGAAGCTATTCATGTTATAAGCTGTGGTTACGAGGACAAGACTGAATGGGGAAAAGAGGTTAGTTTTCAAAACGCAGCCACGGACTCTTCTGTTCTCTTTCTTACCTCTCTGATGACATGTTATTTGTTTTTGTTTTTGGTTAGATTGGTTGGATCTATGGTTCTGTGACAGAAGATATTCTTACTGGGTTCAAGATGCATGCCCGGGGTTGGATGTCCATCTACTGTAATCCTCCACGACCTGCGTTCAAGGGATCTGCACCAATCAATCTTTCTGATCGTTTGAACCAAGTTCTTCGATGGGCATTGGGATCCATTGAGATTCTCCTGAGTAGACATTGCCCTATCTGGTATGGGTATACAGGAAGGTTGAGGCTTTTGGAGAGACTCGCTTACATCAACACCATTGTCTACCCTATTACAGCTCTCCCTCTCATCGCCTATTGTATCCTCCCCGCTTTTTGCCTCATCACCGACAAGTTCATCATACCAGAGGTTCGTCTCTCAATACGTTTATTTCAGTCTTCATCATCTCGTATTTAAAAGCTATAAATAACAACATTGTTGTGCAGATAAGCAACTACGCGAGTATTTGGTTCATTCTTCTCTTCATCTCAATTGCTGTGACTGGAGTTCTAGAGCTGAGATGGAGCGGTGTGAGCATTGAGGACTGGTGGAGGAACGAGCAGTTCTGGGTCATTGGTGGAACATCTGCTCATCTTTTTGCAGTCTTCCAAGGTCTACTCAAGGTTCTTGCGGGTATCGACACTAACTTCACTGTCACATCCAAAGCCTCAGACGAAGATGGGGACTTCGCAGAGCTTTACCTCTTCAAATGGACAGCTCTTCTCATTCCACCAACCACTGTCCTAGTTGTGAACCTCATAGGCATTGTGGCTGGTGTCTCTTATGCTGTAAACAGTGGGTACCAGTCATGGGGGCCGCTCTTTGGGAAGCTTTTCTTCGCCTTATGGGTCATTGCCCATCTCTACCCTTTCTTGAAAGGTCTAATGGGAAGACAGAACAGGACGCCAACCATTGTCATCGTCTGGTCTGTTCTTCTGGCATCCATCTTTTCGTTGCTTTGGGTCAGAATCAATCCCTTTGTCTCTGTCACTCCAGATACCAACCCCAATGTCGTCCCAGGAGGTGTCTTTTAGACCCTATTTTTATACATTAGTAAAAAAGCATATACGCAATGGGACACTCCAAATTCTCTAAGCCCTAAAACCAAGTGAATGAACCAGGCGGTTAGTTTTCTCTTAGTGGCCAGAGTTGTGAAGTTATTGGTACTTGTCACTGTTGTGATGATTTCTCTCTTTTGCTACATAGAGCCACAAGTGATATTTTGTTATTATTATATATATTTATTTATTTTGCTTCACCTTGTTAAAGCTTTTCACTTTAATACAAACGTTTTATTCAACAATTTGAGGTTTACATGATTATTTAAATTCATTGTTACAAGGATTATACTGCTCAATGAGAGGAAATTAATTAGTCGATGGAAAAACAAAAAAAAACGGCAATAAACAAAAAAAAGAAACATGACTGTAGTGGCATTCCAAGTGATTGGTCAATTTGTCTTCAGAGCAACAGCTTACCACAATGATGTCTTTAAAGAGATAAGGAAGAAGAATTAGAAAAGAGAATACACAAAGTGCACGCATAATCTCCTGAATATTCACCATTTAAGAACCAAAGCATCAAAAAACAAACTTGAAAGATTAAAAACATTACCATCAAACATAGAAAAATCAAAAAGCAGCAACGTTTAGAACCAAACCCATATGACTCTTTTCACTCTTTGACCCATTTCTTCTCACATAAGTTTTGGTCGAAGATATATATATATATAATAAATATCATACGGTTTCTTTTCCTCTTGTCCTTAATTAATGCAAGCTATGAGTCTTGAGAGTGATCATCGTACCCCAGAGTTCTTAATGCTCAACAGCAACCACTTCAGATACCTCAATGGACTCGGCTCTGTCTTCATCCATCCTTGGAGATGCAATCTCATGTGAGTCTTCTGCATCTACATTGGACGGTACATTCCCCTGTGCTTCCTCACCTATGGGGTTTGAAGACTGGTTCAGGGCTTCTGCATCTTTTTCAACTTTCTTTCTTTCAGGTTTCACCTTATTAGCTGAGGTTGTGGCGGGGTTTTTTGCTGGAGCGAGTTTTCCATCAGGGAGAGCTGTTTTCTGAGATGGCAATCTTGGAAGTGACTTGCGTAAGGGTTGCTTCTTGAGATCAACCGTTGGCACAGTTCCCTTAGCAGTTGAGCTATCTTTAGAGGCCTTCTCATCTAGGCTCAGCCTAGCGACACGAGGGGTCTGAGTTTCTTCAGAATCAGTCTTCTTCCTCCCGAGTTTTGGAGATTTGGGTCTTGTTGGTGGTATCTACAATAACAATTGAGAATTAGTACTTGATTAAAAAAGAGAGATCATGGTTGAGAAGAGAGAACAAGTACCTTCTTTAACTCTGTTTTAGGCGGCTGAGAAAAGCTAGGCATGGGTGTAGCTTTGAAGTTCAAGCTCTTTCTTAGCTTCCTAAGCTCAGCTTCTTGTGTTTCCTGCGATAGTACCAAAGAGTTTTGTTTTAACAAAAGTAGTTTAAGAACACTATACCAAAGAAGAAAGCTTAGAAGACAACCTTGGATTTGGCTTGCATGTTATTGATTTCCTCTTCTTTCGCATGAGTCTTCTCCTCAAGCTTAACATAGAACTGCACCATATGAAAGCAGAGACACCATTAAACATGTTTGTGGAGAAAGGATAAGCATTGTGGGAAAAAACGCAAACCTCTCTTCTCTTTTCAGCACGTTGGTCACATTTGAAACTGAACCCATAATTTGGAAGTGCACCAACTTTACGAGGTTTGCCATCGTCTGCTTTTGGGCTACTAAGAAACCATAAAGTTATAATAAACATAAATGCCAAATAAAAAAAGAGAGCCAAATGCATAAAGGCCCCAGCTTGCCACAAGAAAGAAGAAGTTGTAATTATAAAGGCGAGAAAAAAAATACTTAGAAGACTGAGCATCATCTTCAGATGTCTCCTGGACTTGTTTCTTTTGAAGTTTTGGTTTCACCTTGTCCCTGTATTAAAGAAAGACACAAATCTCTAGTTTCAACAATTGATTAGTGAATAAAAGATTGAAGATGAGACTTAGCAGACTCAATACCCGGCGACGCTTTCAGCTGGTGGTGCACGGTCTTGCTTTCCATGCTGATATGAAAAAGAAGAAATTAGAACTATGCATAAACCAAAAGCAAATAAACATAGAAAAAAATTGTGAGG
Organism: Sinapis alba; assembly: GCA_012274485.2. NCBI lineage: Eukaryota > Viridiplantae > Streptophyta > Magnoliopsida > Brassicales > Brassicaceae > Sinapis > Sinapis alba. The sequence goes on from MU106526.1 coordinate 84,757, forward strand.
GATGATTACCTCTGTGACCTGAGACGCTCTACCATTGAAAGACGTGCTCTTTAGAGACTTTGTTGTTTGTGCAATAGGAGCAGCAGAGCCATTTGATGATGCCACTTTAGCATCTGCACCTTTAATCTCTTTCTTCTTCTTGATAAGAACCGATGGACCATTCTTACCACCTGAGAGTTTCTCCTGCTTAAGCTTCCGTTGAGCCTTTTGTCCATTAACATGCTTTGGTCCATCTACACTTTCAACTTGTGTGCCCTACCAAAAACAAAGAGAACAAAAAACGTTAACTATCTGATGAGAGACTAGATTAACCAATCCAAGAGCTACAAACCTCAGCTGCCTCTTTCGTCTGTTCAGCTGCATCAAAAGCAGAACTGTCTCCAGAATTCTCATTCTGACTTTCTGAATTAGTATCCAATGTTTCACCAGAAGCAACACCATTTCCTTCAACAACCACAACATTCTCCATTGTTAAACCACCATTCGCAAGAGCAGAGTCAGTAGTCCCATCAGCCACCATTGTTGTACTTTCAAGATCCATAGTAAACTACAAAACAAACAGCACTGATATAAAAGGCAATCAAGACAAACACTCACTTGAACCATGCATTATCATGTAAACCAATCAACAGACAAGTATTAAACATTGTGTCAGTGAGCAAGATTCAAGCTACATTACAAAAGCACACGTTTTGTCCAATACCCAGACTTAAAACCACTCATATGTAAATAGATCCGAAGCTTTAATCGATCTAATAAGTAAACAAATCCGAGAAACGCTAAATATTATCTGCAAATCTGAATCAGACCAAAACCTAAATCTCGAGCTTCACTAGTCATTTCGTAGTGAAGCAAATCAGTAAGTGACAGTATAAAAACACGATCTAATCCACACACAAACCGAACATTGAAAACGGACAAAGCAGATTCATAAGAAGTTCCGACATTTTTTTTCAAAGCAACGAAACCAAAGAAGGATAAGCAGGCAATAAAAGAAAAAAAAAACATCTTCTTACCTCACTAAACGCAGTTACCACAGCAAATCAAACGTCCATTGAAAGCAAAAACAATCTAAAGGAATGCAAGAAGAAGAAGAAGAAGAAGGATGAGATTTGGATTTGTGCTTGAGTGTTTTTCTTTTTTGGGGGTTTCTGAGGATGGATTCTCGGTCTACACACACACACAAGTTGAGATTTTTTTTTTCTTGTGAAGAGAGAAAAATGACAAAACGTTTTAATTATTTTTATTACAGCGGCGGTTCGAAATCTATTCGCCACGTCATCACGATAATTACGGTTAAATTGACGGTTTACTATTTTTGATCGTGGGACTCTAATTTCTATTTCTTTCTTTTAATGGAAGTCTACTATTTACTATTATCACTAATAATATTTTTATCCACATTAAGTTTGCTGTTACAATCAAAAAATCAGAAATCTTGAATCGTTTTTTTTTTTTCTGTGGATTGATGATTTGCTTTTCTTCTTTTATACCTCAAAAGAGAAACCAAAAGTTAATATGTATACGAAGAGTATATTGCGAGCTTTTTAAGCTTATAGACATATAAAAAGACCTTTATTATATATGATGAAATCTTATATGGAGTAGTCGCTTTGTGAAGGTGAACCATCTCATCCCCACACTATTATAACATACTTGATTCTTAAATGGGAACTTTAGTCATCTAGTTAATTAACACCTTTCATCAAAAAAAAAAAAAAATACTAAAGCCAGCTCATGGAATCTATACTTTTCATCTAAATATATATTATAGTTTCTAAATCTAAAGACATGGTTTCAAAAGTAGCAGTAATGTAACACCTTGCATCATTGCATGCAGACTACTCAAGATGGGTCATAAGAATCATCTCGATATATAAATTGACAATGGTGAACTATATCATATGTAACAAAAAAAAATAAAAAAAATTCAGACCAATATAATGATGCTATTATGTAATTAGTTGCTTACTTCTTTTTCTAACCAATCAATATATATTTCAAATTTGGATTATATAGATATTGAGAAGTTAATAAAGTACTGTAAAATGAAATTATAATAATACAGTATTGTCCCATTTTTATGCAAATCAAAGAACACAAGTGTTTCTTATTTAAATACATGCACCCACATGAACACACCCAAATGCTCCTGGTAGGCCAAAATGATTAATTCAAATGAAACTTTTCTTTAAGAAACAAGATGAAAGCAGCAGTACTCATTTGTTGACCACCGAGGAGATAGTATAGTTTATTAGCTAGAGTAATTAACAATTAGAAACCAACTAGCAAGCTCTTATTTTAAACATACATCATCATGCATTCATACTCCAGTATATAGTTAGTTCTGTCTCAAGGTCTTTCTAAAGTAAAATTTTAAATAATGTATACTTTAGTAACTACTAACAAAGGAGTATGATTATCCTGATTAGCACTGAGAAAGAGTGATTAAAGAGGAAGCAAAGTGATTAGACACAAAAACCATATTATTAAGAGACAAGTTGGTCCCGTGATTAGGGTAAGATACAGCTACAACAGTGACACCCTTCCTTTCTTGATGTTTCTCAAGACTTTCTCATTCCATCATCTCCATCTTATCCCAATTATTTTTTATTCTAACTGGGATTAACAATTTTTTAAAACTTATTTATTCAAAAGATTCAAAACTAATAAACTTGGTATACTTAAGCTATGCCTTCTTGCCTATTACCTTCATGAACGAAGCATAAAATAATCAAAATTCACATGAATTAGCATTGAAAATGCTTTAAACCAACATATAGCAAATGGTTTTAGTGTCCTCGTTGAAATATTCATCATGTATATAGAAAAGGAAAAAATGACTACCAAATAAGCATTACAACCCAAAATTTCCAGGACATGTTTATGAACTAACATAAGATCAGATTAGACATCATAATGTTTTCCATTTGGCTCCAGAATTGGCTAGTTTGACATAAGCATTTGAAAAGTCTTTGAAGAACTTGTCTTGGTCTTCTGCATACTGTTTCACCCACCTATTATGTACCAAACCGTGAATCTTATATCAGTTGGATAGTTTTCAGTATTTGTGAATGAGTAGCTCTATACTCCTCTAATTCAAATGCTACTTGACAAGTTAGATAATGAAGGTAAGAAGGACTAACCTTAAGCACTCATCATCATCCACGAGGGCATGATCCGAAGGAAGCCCGACCATGCTCGTCATTTTGGCTGATAATTAAGAAAACAGTGTAAATATACAACCTCAGTCTTTACAATTCTGAACATGGCTGATGACGAAACTGTATGAGTATAAGAACACTTACATGTAGGCGATCTCCAAGGTTTTTCAAGAAGGATTCTGTAGTATGCATTGTCAAAAGTAAATGGATCTCCAAAGCCTTTACTTCCAATCGTATGTGCACCAGACAAGGCAACAAGTTCTTGAGTCCTGCAATGACCCCCCCCTAAGTGTTACAAAACTATGGTACTATAAAACCACAAGTGTTCTCAACTATATTTGTGTAAGGACTCACGAGAATCCTTTTCTTTGGAAACATTCTTTCAAATCCGAGGCATTCAGAGATTCTGGAGGTAATTTGTCTTCTGGATCAGGTTGCCTGCAAACCATGAAACGATCATCCTGTTTAACAAAGACCATAGAGTGAGAGAGTATCACTCATGAATTGCTTACATTGAATCAAGTCTTCCCAAAACTACTGGAATTGTTGGGCCGCCGCACATTGAGACTGCTTCAGAGCCAGCGACAGCAATCATATCCGCCCAAGTCACTAAGATCACACAGTTCAGAACGTTAGCACCACAACACATATAACAAGGACACAGTTTAAACAGAAACACTACCTGGTTGTATCTCATCAACCTTAATCTTTGCTTTCTCTAGAACCTAACAAATGCAAAAACAAATGTGAAATTACATTTTATTTGCTCACACTAACTAACTAAGAGAGATAGAGAAGGGTTTAGTGCCTTTAAGGATCTCTTCAAACCTGAGTTTTCAGGTCTCTCTAGTTCATAAACAATAGATCCATTGATGCCACCTGCAATTACACACAAAATTAAAAAAAAAAATGAGAATGAGATTGATTAGTAAGTATCACAGAGTCATGGCAACACTACTAACCTGTGTTATCATCGAGTTCAAAGGTTCCAGCATCATGAAACACTAAACGAAGCACACCAGCAGCCTTACCCTTCGTCACCACTCTCCTTATCTCGTCTTTCATCAGTTGATACATGCTGAAACCCCAACAGTTAAACTAGCACAAGAACTTATAAACTATAACATAAAGAATAGTTTTGGCCTCAAACTCACTCAGCTGCCTTTCCACTTGGAGGAAGCAAATGAGACAGAAGCTGCACAGTGGACAACATGACAACCATGTTTCTTCTACTGGACACAAATACATGACGCGAACCTAGTCAAATCATATGCAGAGACAGAACATAACCTAGTCAAGTCAAATCATGATGAAACAGAACACAACCTAGTCAGCCATGCAGAAAAGACAGAACATATCTCAGTGTGTTCAGTAATAACGCCACGAGAAACTAAAACCGTGTCTTACCAGAATCATTGGAGGAGGAGCAACGGATACGACAGGCTTTTAACGATCTGACAACATGTTTCCTTGTCGCCGGAGAGAAGAGGCATGTTTTCGCGGGAGATTCGAGTTCGCATTTGAAGTTTAAAGAAGAAGAAGAGTGGCACCGAAAAAACAGAGACGCAGTCGTCGTCGTCGTCGTCATCTTTAACGGTGGGACGAGAATTAACGAGCGGCAGACTGTTTATTTTTAATGTATTATGTTGTCTACGCACAAGAGTACATTAAGAAAAATGTTGTAGCCAATAGGATCGCAGGATTCCACTCTCAGAGAGAGAAGTAAGAACACGGCACGCATTTGGAATGCGTGACGATACAAAAGAATACAATGCGACAACCAGTTCAATGACACTAGATAAAAACGACAGGTAGTCCAGTTAAATAAACTATGTAATAAAAAGGAAATTTTCATTTTAAGCCTAATACATATATTTTACACATTTCCAGTTTAAAAATGAACGTTCTTGAATTAAAAGTAGAAATTAAATATAAAATTTAGCAATGTTTTAAGGTACATTTTAAAATTTGTTTCATTGCTATATAAATAAAATTTAGTTGATGTACTAAGTAGAAAATGAAATAAAAAATAAAATTAGTTATTATTAAAATGTAATTTTCTCGGAATGAAAAGAAAACTTAAAACACTACAAAACTGGACTATTCTATTATTTTAAACACAGCACAATAATATAATAGGGATATACAAATGAGCCAAAATCCTATAATAATAAGATACTAAAAATTGGCTAAGACAAGACTGCTATCTCGGACCCGAGAGTCTCACCGCAGATAGAGAATTCTCACTGTTACTATCCCCCGGTCCAGACAATTTACCACCACCTCCTTCCTCGCTGATCGAACTCGAATAAAGCCTCGAGCCCATCGTGGAAGAAGACGGTGGCTGAACCACCGTGAAAACTCCTTCAAGCATTTGAACAACTTTACTCATCGACGGTCTCAAATGCATATCTTCTTGTATACACCAAAGCGCAGTTCTCATCGCCCTTTGAACTCTCTCATCATTCAAATCAACGTTCTTCATCTCCCCATCAACAATCTCCAAAACCTTCCCTTCTTCCATCATCTTGAAAGCGTAAGAAGGAAAGTGACACTTCTCTGATGACTCTGATGGATCATAGTTCTTTCTTCCTCCTATCAGCTCTAGCAACACCATCCCATAGCTGTAAACATCGCTCTTCTCTGAAATCGCGTAGCTTGTGATCCACTCTGGAGCTAGATAGCCTCTTGTCCCACGCATTGTTGTGAAGACATGGCTTTGTTCACGTGTCATGAGCTTAGCTAGTCCGAAATCAGATACCTTGGCGTTGAAGTTATCATCTAACAAGATGTTCTCTGGTTTAATATCGCAATGGATGATCCTTGCGTCGCAATCTTCATGTAGATAAGCTAAACCTTTCGCTGTTCCGAGAGCTATATTGAACCTTGTGTCCCAATCCAACAGAACATCTCCATCCTTTTTCCTAAATATCCATCTCTCTAACGAACCTTTAGCTAAGAACTCATAAGCGAGAAGCCTATGAGTGCCTTCCACGCAAAACCCTCTGAGCCGAACCAAATGGAGATGATGAATGCTTCCGATTATACTAACCTCAGCTCTGAACTCTTTCTTGCCTTGACCTATTCCTTCAAGCTTCTTCACAGCTAAACGAGAACCATCAGGTAAACTCCCTTCATAGACTGAACCAAACCCTCCTTGACCTAACTTGACTGAGAAGTTATTAGTAGCTAACTGAAGATCTTTGAAAGCGAACCGGATAGGCATCCCTGATAGATTCTCCAAGAAGTTATCCTCCTCTGAACTCTGTTCTAACTCATCAAAACGCGTTATCTTTCTCCTATGAATCCGGAACGCAGCAAAGATCAACACACCAATGATAAAAACCGTCGCCAAGATAATAATTACTATATAAGGAAAGTGTTTCCCATCATCTTCACCTTTATCTCCACCATTAGTAGCAACCTTGATGTAAGAGACATAACCAGAGCCACCACTTCCAGAGTTTCTAAAGCTTCCAATCCAATCAAACAAGAAGCAGTCACCAGAAGTGTTCTTAAAGAAAAGACCGAGGCACGAGCAGTTGCTGTTGCAAAACTCTTTACACCTATCAAGATTAGTTCTCTTGGAGAAGGGAGTAGCAAACCCTAATGCGAAGTAGTCAACTTTGTCTCCAGCATTTAACAATGTTGCATTGTTTTTCTTACAAGGAGAGTCTATCCCGGATTTGCAATCAGACCGAGCCCGTGACAACGCGGACACACATCCACACACTTTACTACCAGAGCAGACGTAGTAAGGGCCACAAGGCTCGGGGGTCGAACACTGATCGTTTGGGATTTTAGTGGAGGAATCAGACGCAGACGCACCACCACTGCCGAGATTTGAAAAGGAGATCACACCGTTGTTCCCCAAAACAGCGATCCACGTGGTGTTACCATCTTTATCATCTGAATACACAAACTGCCATAACAAAGACTGGTTCTGATCAAAGAACCTCCACGAGTTCCCGAGTAGAGACGATGAAGTCACTGCCCCGTCTCTGTTGATGATCTTCCCTCTGTCGTTTCCCATGGACCAATACACTTGAGGAGTCAACAAGGTCTTGGCAGATAAAACCATATCTCCTGATGTGATCTCAAGAGTGTAAGTCATGTTGCTCGAAGAAGAAGGGTTGCTAGTGAGCTTCATGCCTTCTTTAAAACCCTGATTCGTTATCAGAGTATCTGTAGGATGATCAAAGCTCTCCCAGATCGAAGCTCCGTAACTCGAAACAACAACTAAGTTCCCGGAGTCACGAAGCTCGATTCTTGAAACGTTTTTACCTGAATTGTCCAATCTCCAAACCTCAGATCCTCCTCCTTGTTCTCTACGCAGCACTACATTTCCGTTGGCTTCGAACCGAACCTTGTCGGAGTTTGAAACAGGGGAAGCTCTGTTCGCGGACCAGATCACTCTCGAGCTGGCTTTGTGGATGATGCTGAGAGTGAAGAGCGTGACGGAAGCTGGTGTGGTTACGAAACCGAAACCGAAGTTTGAGTTGTTGGATTCGAGGAAGATACCGTTGTTGTTGATGTAGTTCATCTGAGATCCTACAAACCCTGGGGTGATGCTACCGGTGTACGCTACACCCCCGTGTAGAGGATCGGGGAAGAAGGCTAGACATGGTAAGAAGATGATGAAGAAGCTTCTCATTGCTTTTAGTTCGAAGATCGTGGAACCCATAAACCTTTTAAAAAAAAAAGATCTAAACTTGTGGGTTAAGTCAATGGATCTGAGAAAGAAAAAAAGTCCCCAGAAAAATAGAAAAAGACAAATCTCAGAGCCCTGACAGGAGAATAAGCTTCTGTGTCGGAGTAGAATCAGAACAGAGAGATAAGAATTCGATTTCGCCTTGTTACAAAGCTCCAAATTTTCAGACAGGAAAAAACAAACTAGGGAAAGAGATTAAGATCGAAAAGTTGGATTACTTTAGAGTTCTGAAAACTCTAGTTTTGGGGTTTGCCTTCTTTGTCTCTTTCACGTTTAATGATGTTTGAGTTTGGTCTGTGATAGAAAGGAAGATGACAAGTGAGTTTGAAAAACAGAGAGAGATGCGAGAGTCTTAATCAAAACTCTCTCTCTATCTCTGAGCCGTTTCCTTCAAATCTGTTTGCTTTTTTATCTTTGCCGCTTGTGACCGTCACAACTAATTTTGGACAGATCCGACCACTTGGGTCATTTCTCTTTTCAACCAAACATGTTTTAAAGTACTTGTCCAAGCCCTTATGACTTGACTTTTCAAAGGGGACAGATCAAATTGATTGCAATAGAAGTAACTTCTGTCTTTCTTTAGTTAGGTTTTTTCTCGGTCCAATTCTTTAGTTGTAAAATATAATCTTTTTGGTAGAACTAGTGTATTTATTTTCACCTGAAAACATAAAGTTATATGAATGGAGTATAATAAATGAAAAATTGTGGAAAACAATTACTCTGTTATCTACTCTCCTTCCATTAGTCTGTTATTTACTCTGCTTTAAAATGGAGGGCTCTTGAACAATTACAAGCTGGAGCATCTATCTTCATTTTCTCTCTTTTTTTTTTCTCAAACTTTTGTTTTGTTTATTCTTAGCATGAAATATTGTAATTCAGACAACTCTTTCTTTCTTCTTTTTTTTTTTCAGTCACGGGGGTATCAAAGATGGATCAGCCAATGTCAAAGCATGGGGTTTGTTTGTTGTTGTTGTCTAGTTTGAACTTTGAACACACAACGACTTCCTCTGTTTCTTTACCGTGGACAGGAAAATAATACCTAACTTGTTTATTTGTCAACAAATGTAATACATAAAGTTTTTGTTCTCCCATGAAATGTTAAGAGCAGAAAGGGCACTTGTAGAAGAAGTTTAATGAGTTTAAATTTACGGTCCATGATGGTGGTTAATGTCTAGATCTCCAATAGAGACCAAAACCAAATTACCCCATTTTCACCACCGACGATGCGGTTTGGTTTGACTTAGTGGTTATCATCAACCTCTTTTTCAACGGCCTAAGTAATTGAATATCAGTGCTAAGTCACTGTATGTCTCATGTAAACTATGTAATACATATATTTCTTCCTTCTCGTTTCCATGGATTAATTTGTCTCTATTTCAAAAGTCAAGGAGAGTCTTAGTTCAGACATTTGAATTTGTTTTCCTTTCCACTAAAAGGAAAGAACGAGCTGACCTTAAGATTTGCAATATTTGAATAGATATCGATAAATTTTCAAAACAGCATTTGAATATGATTTCCAATATGTTGTTGTTTGTTATAGTATCACCAAATTGTACGTATTCCAAAACATGTTGATTTCACTTGTTCTTTTTAAAAGTCATTGTATTCTTATAACGTTTGTGATTATTCATCGATTTTTTATTTGGGAAATTTACGCATTATGACAAAGGAACGCCTGCAGAAGTTGATCTTTATCCTTGTGTATGACAAAACTAATACTCCCTCCGTTTCATATTACTTGTCGTTGTAGGAAAAAAAATTCGTTTTAAAATAAGTGTTGTTTTAGAGTTTCAATGCAAAATTCATTAATAAGATTCATAGGTAATTGTGTTTTTATTTTTCTATTGGTTGAAATATGGTTAGGTGTATAGGTAATTGTGTTTTTATTTTGGAAATATACAAAATCATATGTTTTCTTAATATGTGTGAATAAATCTAAAACGACAAATAATATGTAACGGAAGGAGTATTTCTTTTTGGTCAACGATTGAAATTAAAGCAGTATGCTCTGGTCTAGTGGTCTAAATAGTGGTTGGATACATCTGGGTTTTATGTCTCAAGGTTTAATCCTATACACCACATGTAGAAAAAAGGAACACAAGATCTAATAGCTTAATAATTAAACAATAACAAAGTATGTATAATAAGTTTATATCGTGACTTTGTGAATGTATACATTATTACGTATGTAGGCATGTACTTGTGTTATACAATTGCAAGAATATATATATAAGCAAATTCGATCTTAACATATCATATAATATTAAAAAAATTATAGATCTTATCTTAACTTATGGGTATAGTTCGTCATGTCTCTGCCACTACAATCATACAGGTGATCTCAATTGATAACATTGTGGACGTGGAAGCCGCCAGCGTATAAACTGAGATTTCTCTCTGCTTTTTCTTGTATAAACTAGGACTACTCAAGTAATAATGGGTCGCTTTATTCCATTGAAAATAATATAAAATCAATGAGAACCAACCAGTCTTTTCTTGTCAAACCAATACGTAGAGAGACAATTGGTCACACTTTTAAGTAATTTAAACTACTTGGATCAACTTTTAGGTAGGACATAAACTATACTATTATTTAGTTTCTTGCCTTTATTCTATGTTACATTCATTTGTAGACAATATATTTGGTTGTTGAGATAGTTTTTGCATCTAAGATTTTTCTTCTTAGCTTTGAGTTCGAGTGTAGATGCAGTACAGGTTGGATAGTAAACAAATTTGAGCTTAACTCGTTGACCGCGAGGAACTTTGTTAACTAGCTGCTCCATAGAGAATGGTGTTGCTACTAAATGGGCCTAAGCTGAACTCAGTATAATCATCACACGAGCTCAAGAGCAGCCAGCCAGAGTCATCATCAGCTATGTTAACTGAAGAAGTTCCTATCACAAAAATTTACATAACATCTTGTGATTAATATATTTTATGGTTTTTTGTGTATTTGTTGTGAACGCATAGATATAAACTCGTTATTTCTGGAAATGATGCTATTTTAATTTTTTAAGTACATGAAGTTTGAAGATTCGAGACTATGCACGACATGAAGAAGGCTACTCTGTTTCCTTCATCACTCTCTCTATTTACATCTAAAGAAACATAAAACCTACAGAGGAACTAAAAGAGCTAACTAAGACGCATTCTCTAACACAAGACTCGCTAGTCAAAACCCATTTCTGTTCTGAATTTTCAGCTTTTGTTGTTGTTGTTGTTGTTCCTTATCTTACTCCGTTTTCGAGTAGGAGATCTGGTATCATCTCCAAGAGGGCCTAAGCGCAGAGATAGATCACAACCACCAAAGGTAATGCCATTACTTGCATCTTTCACACTCACAGGTCTGCTGTTCTTGTTAGAATTGCACGAGTCAGTGACACAGTTAGAGACTGGCAAAGAAGGAACCGCGAGTGAATAGCATAAAGGGTAGCTTGAGTACTTGGTGACAGGGCATTTCTTGACCTGAACATCGTTGTGAAAACTCATAACCGGAACAGTCTTTGGAGCAAAGCTGTTCGGTTTCATGAACACTTGGTATTGCGGCAACATAATGTTGTCCAACTTAGTTGAGTCTTGGCTAAGGTAACATCTCGGGTTTATGTTCCGTTGGCTTCTTGAAGCTCTTCTTGGCGTGCAGCCCAAATGCAAAGCAGCTAAAAAACAAAAACAAGACTTGCTCACTGATCTGAGCCAAGAAGAAGCCAGAGAACTCTAACTATGTATTAAGAGATTGTATACCTTCAATACAAGGCTGAAGAAACTCCCCAGTTTCAGTGGTCACATCGAGTCGGATTATGGTGGTAATGGCGTCGTTTGCACGGTCTAAGAGTGTATTCATGTTCATATACTCAGCCTAAAGAAGTAAATCAAATAGTGAAGACTCACATAAGTTGGACTCATTAGTAACAAATCCATAGACAAGTGACGTAAGGTCCAATGTTCATTATGAGATGGAGTGAATCATGACAAGTAAAGACTATCAATGTTCACTGTTCAAAGAGGGTCACTGGTTTCAGTGAGTTGCTTCTATGTTATACAGCTAACTCAAAGTACTGTTGAGAAACACTATTTTGTATTTTGAGATTTCAAACAAAACCTGAATTGATAAACTAAAATGTTGTATAAAGAAAGAAAAACCTCAGAATTGGCTTTGGAATACATGATTTCTTCAGCTCTCAAGACAACCACAGGGAGCTTCTCTTGCCATTCAGTGTTCTTCTTGGTGGATTGGCTGTGAATCTCGCAAACAATCCTACAAAGAAAAAAAGCATTTCAAAAGAACAAATGAGCAGAAGAAAGCAGTCAAAGTACACATGCAAACACAGATGAATACAAAGTGATAGAGAGAGAGAAGAAAGAAAGATGACCTGAAGATCTCTTGGATGAGCAAACCCCTCATGGGTTGGTGTGTGTCACTATGCCAAGCTCTCCTGATACAGTCGTACGGTCTTGCCCCTGGTCTCGGCATCTTCTCTTCTTTTCTCTTCTCTTCCACCACTTTCTTCATGAGAGAGAAAAGACAAAGTCAGATTGTTTTTCTTCCCCTCCTTACACTGCTCACTCAATAATTTAAGTGGACGGGGGAGAGAGATGGTCTTGTCAGTTGCCCCGGTTCGTTCCGGTTTACTCTGCTTTTGATTTTTTATTGTCCGGCCTACTCTATAATAATTAGTCTATAGTGCTGCAGTTTATTATTTTAGATTATCCTTTCTAGTATATGATTTTAAAAAACTAGAGAGTATTCACCAAATTATATATAATCATCAACCTATTCTTCTTTTTAGCTATAAAAATGCCAAACACCAACCATATCTTAGTTATAAATAAGATCTGCATTTGCACTAATACTTAAATGTAAAGCTTTATTGCAATTTGCAACTGTAAGAAAGAAAAAATAAAACTCTATATACCAAATTATTTAAACCTAACTATATAACAGTTGAGATTCATACTATTGTAAGACTCATCATATGTTTACGTCCTTATGGAAAGTTTATCCTAACTAGAAATTCAATTTTGTTTTTTCACTCTCTGTTAATAAAGCAACTTTCATACGTTTTGAAGCATTCCTCTAATTGTTCTCTTCAGGAAAAATAAATATAAAATCGTATGAAATGAAAAAAGAAAAAAACTTCAGAGTTCGTACACCACCACTACTTGTAGCCTTTCGCTATAATTTTCTCTGACACTGAAACATTCATGATGACGACAAACGCAATAAGATCATCACTGAGCTGACACAAAAAATAAATAAAAGCTTTGAAAATATCATTAAAGACCCCCTAACTAGAACCGAAACCACGTAAGTCTCTCACGTAGTCGTTAATGGAAGCAAGGCCCAATAGTCAGATATGAAGGCCCAAATCAAATGCATGCAGGCCACGTGGTTACACAGCACGGTAACTCGTACTCATCCAGCAAAGATGTTACGTTATGTCAGCAGAGGCTACTATCCTTCGTACCACGTGTATGATGACTAAGGACGTGTGTACATTAATCGAATATTTAATCACTCTGTTTTAATACTGCCTTTAACTCTAATCAACGAATAAATTCGTATACATTCACTTTTGTTTGCTTATTATTTAGTCAGAATATATAGCAAACTGACTACCACAAGCAACATATTTAATTTTTTCACATTCTAATTCTGGATATAAATAGTGAACAAATCAAGAGAATTAGTGGGGAAGAAAAACTAAGACCGTTGAATATTAAATGAAATGCGAAACAAATAGTAATCTTTTATAATAAGCTCGTAAATTCCAAATATGAAATGCCATTGAATTGAATTGAATATTTCTATAGTTAGTATTAATAAAATTTAAATTTTATTAATACAAGTTGCACCAAATCCCACTCTCTCACTCTAGAAACATGTATCATAGATTCTATAATATCCTACTCTCTCTCTAAAAAGTAAAGGCAGTCACTGGTTTTAATCTTTCCGGCGAGAGAGATGCTGTCTCCGACGCTGTTTCCTCTCTTCTGCGCTTTGTTTCTCTGTCTTCCCGTTGCAGTCATCTTCACAGTCCAGCGAGAACTCACCGGCGTCGCCTCGCCGGAGTTTGGTTTCCGCTCTCTCTCCGTCTTCTCTCTTTACGCTAGAAACGTCCCCGACGCTTCTTCTCCGCCGCTTCGTACCCCACCGCCGATTCCTAAAGACGACGAATCGCTTCTCAGACTCGCTTCACGAGTAAACCCGAATCACCCACCCGGGTCGACCCGGAAAGTGGCGTTTATGTATATAACCACGACGCCTCTTCCGTTTGCGCCTCTGTGGGAGATGTTCTTCAACGGAAGCTCCTCAAAGGGTCTCTACAATGTCTACATCCACGCGGATCCGACCCGAGATTACGACCCGGTTTTCTCCGGGGTGTTTTCAGACCGGGTGATTCACTCAAAACGCTCGGAACGTTACACGCCAACTCTCGCTGCTGCGGCGCGTCGGTTAATGGCTCACGCGCTTCTCGACGATCCTCAAAATTACATTTTTGCCCTCTTCTCGCCTTCATGCGTACCCATTCGCTCCTTCGACTTCACTTACAAGACTTTGGTCTCGTCTCGGAAGAGCTTCATCGAGATACTCAAAGACGAGCCGTGGCAGCTCGAGAGGTGGGCGGCACGTGGAGACGACGCGATGCTCCCCGAGGTGAAACTCGAGGATTTTCGGATCGGGTCTCAGTTCTGGGCTCTGACGCGGAGACACGCGCGTATGGTGGCGCGTGATCGGAGAATATGGGAGAAGTTCAACAAGACGTGCGTGAGGGAAGACACGTGCTATCCCGAAGAGAATTATTTTCCTACCCTTATGAATATGAGGGACCCGCGTGGGTGTGTTCCCGCTACACTCACTCACGTGGACTGGACCGTCAACGACGGAGGTCACCCGAGGATGTACGAAGCAGAGGAAGTGGTGCCTGAGCTGATCGTGCGGCTGAGGAAGACTCGTCCGAGATACGGTGAAGATGGAATCAACGGTTCAGATTGGTCTGTGAGTAAGCGGAGTGATCCTTTTCTGTTCGCTAGGAAGTTTTCTCCTGAGTCACTCGAGCCGTTGTTGGGTATGGCTAAGAGTGTGTTGTTCAATGACTCGGCCTGTGGTGCGTGAATGGGGCTCACTGATGGCATTGTTGTAAATTTAGATTTAGTTTTTTTTTTGTTTTAAAAGTTTGGAGAAAAATAAATGTAAATTAAAAGAGGGGTAGCTGGGGAAAAAAAAAAACCCAGTCTATCATTATCTTCTTTGAAGCTGAGTCAGACGTCTCGAATCTCAACCTCTTAAATTCGCAACTGAAGTTAAGCATATTCACACACTTAAACCTTTTATTTGATGTCAGAAAATCTAGTAGGCGATATTATGTTAGACACAAAAAAATCTTATTGTTAGTATTATTCCTTTTTATTTTCATAGTGTGTTTTGACTTTTATTTACACTTTGGTTGTTGTTATCTTCACTATAAACAAAGAAACTGTGAAATTGATAATGTATATAGAGTATTCGTCAAAGAGTCTTAACACTTGAGTTTGGCTGTCGCTTAAAGAACACACACAGAGCCATAATCATCGTCTTGCCCCGTGCTTTCTTCCTTTTACTTTTCTAAAGAAAATCACGAAAAGTTAACACCAACAAGCCCTGAATTGCGTGATAGCCAATTAAAGAATTGTAAATTGTTTATGAAATTTGTATATTGATGATTTTTTCTTTTTGTTATATGGGCGTAACATTCTTTATATAGTTCATAGTCTACAATTTAGGACTACGGTTCTCTTGAGAAATCGCTTAAAACTAGCAGAATCAATTGCCTCACAATCACGCACCAATTGAAATAGAAAGAAAATGAGTATATGCACGTGCCAAAATGTTGTGTTGATCTTGAGTACATGTCAAATGGAGATTTAGAAAACTCCTAGTTTATTCATTAGTTTCAAGAGATTTTTAGAAGTGAAAGAATCAAATCCAGGAGGAATGCAATTCATGTTCTTAATTTGCTTTCTCTGTTTTATGTAGCAAGTGGTAATGAAGTTATCTATGTTAAGACTTAAGAGGCAAATAGTTATGTCAATCTATATTAATACAAATTGTGATGTCAATTTGTTGGTTTGTTTTATTATCAGATTATTATTAAATTTTCTTTGGTTTAACCATAGAACCGTACGATTTATATGGCAGGGAAACTGATATACAAGAGAACATTATGGCCCATACTCTTGTTTGATTACAAGAGAACATCAAATAGGAGGCGACAAACAAGTTTAGTCACCTGAAAATTTGACAACAGGTTTCAAAACAAACCAAATAAATACTTATATTTACCAATCACTAGCTTCACACAATAAATATGAGGTTACTAGCTGTCTCGACCAACGCAAGTTCCCAATCAGCCTTCCCTGGCTTTGCTACTGGATTCTGCCAAGCTGATGTCACGTTGTTATCAGATGAGAAAGCTTCCCACTTCCCGTTACTACTAGCAGGACCAGCAAAAAGCGCGAGAGAAAACTTGTTCCCTTGGTCATCAGCAGTGACGTCACCCTCCCTCAGATTAACTGGCTTGGGTTGATGTGGAGGTGGAGGAGTGTAATTATCTGGAGGAGGAAGGGCTTTCATCTCGTTCATATCAACAACTGGTTCCTCTACCTTAGATTCTCATTCATATCAACAACATGTATCTGCATTCTATTTTTTTTTAAAATCTCGTTACCGGCCAGTATCACTGGGCGCCTAAGAGCACCCGCAATGGTGTTACTCATAGGAGTCCTTAGGATTTTTTTTTTTTTTTGATTTTTAATTATTATTTTTTTTTTTCAAAAAAAACAAAAAATTCAACCAATCGCGGATCGCCACGTGTCGTGGAGACCCGCAAATAGTGCAAGGATCGATCCTTATATAAGGATTTTAAGGATCGAATCCTTAAGTTTTGGTAGGGTCCACTGATTATTTAATTATTTTTCCCGTAAGGACTCCTCTTTAAGGATTCCCATTGGAAGTGCTCTAAAGCCCAAATAGTTCAAACTTACATGTAAAACTAAATAGTCTATAAGATGTTGCCTAAAAGAGTCGAAACCCTGCCCTTTTACAACAGTTATATCATAGAAAATCACTACACTACAATCTGACTCTTGGTTTACAAAATTTGGCGCCTAAAGCAAGGACTTTATGAGCTTTACCCCAGGGCCCGGCTCTGTCTCGTTTTGATACCATGGTTTCTGCAACCATCTTAATTTTAACTAAAAAAAATTAAAAGACGGTTCTTAAATAAGAATCTCACCTTAAGAACCCTTCAATAATCATGCCCTTAACTAATCATTGAATTCTTATAAAGGAAATGTCATTAGCTTTCCGTGCATGTTTAGCCATAATTCTTAATAAGTGATACTAGAGGAAAAATATATATCGAGTGGGTATCTGATAAGGTAGACATTTTAATTACAAAATAAAAATTGCTTTCAAAGTATTTTTTTAGAACAACAGCTGTGTATATGCACACGGGCAAACTCTAATTATTGATATTCGATGAACAGACTCAGCAAAGATCCTGCAAAACCAAACCAAGATTTTAGATATTAATATGCCAGTCACCCATATCCGAATATTAAAATGTCCATCACTTATTTCTTTTTTATCGAAGAACTATATATATATATGTATATATTCATAAAAATAGGTAGAAAATTTGAAATATTAAAATATAGAGAAGTAAACGTACTTCCATGGAACATCCCCTGGTAATAGCCATTCTCCCTCTTTCCCCTGGAAGGTGAATTTGTAACTTGTATCTTCTCTGTCACAATCTTGGTCTGACAAAACAAAATTATATATTGAATATCAATAAGACTCTCCAGAGGTTGTTACATGTTCATGCTTTCATTCGTTTATAGGTTTAGGAAAGCGTATATATACGTTTTAATGCATTTTAATACTTAAATTAGTACTCACATTGAGTAAACATGGTGATCAAGAAGCTAGTGAGAGACTCGTAAGAGTTGAAAAGCTTGATATCCACTTTTCTAGCTATTGCCACACCTTCCATCTTCACCTTGACATACATTGATGATCTCGGTGATGATGTCGATGACGATGACGACGGAGATGATGATGGTCTAACTCTTTTAATGGTAGCCGTTGGATTGGATATGTTGATCCTCCTACCATGATGGTGATATGGATGATGATTATGACTATGATGACGATAATTATGATACTTTGTCATACATGACTTTACTGGTGGCCACCCCACGATTTCGCTATTTTCCTCCTCCTCACTATACGAAATTATTTAAATGTTAATTAGAATGCGCTAATGCTTCCTTATTTTGTATAACCGCGCATCATAATATTCGAAGAAACTTATAAGTATAATAAAGATAACTAGCTTAACCTAATTATTGTCAAACATATAGTTTGTTAAGTACTCACTCGTCAACAATAGAGGAGTCTGATTCCAAATGATCTTCTTCTTCCTCGTCTTGCTGGCCATTCAAAGAAAACGAACATGGTTTTGGCACATAACAATCTTCTTCCATATTCTCCAACCAAAACATCGACTCAAAACACGTTTGTTTCGTATTCAAACATGACACAACGCCCTCATGAGTCGCGTAATGCTTGTTGAGGTCAAAGCCAAACCCGAATTTTGAAGAATTAGTATGAGGTGAAAGAGAGAGATCAAGATCCAACTCCATTTCTAGTGCAGCTTCGTCTTTGATGAAACTAAAAGTGTATCTTGGTTTGTTTTCTGGCTCTGAGAAAGGTTGTGTGGATGGTTGCTTAATTAGAGGATCATGAGTATTTCCTATTTATAGTAAAAGAAAAGGGTACAAAAGTGAAGGAGGAGTGCATGGCTTTATCGTAAATATGCATGTTTAATAGGTTTAATTATTAGTCCTTCCGTTTCATTTTAATTATCGTTTTAGATTTATTCATATATATTAAGAAAACATATAATTTTTTATATTTCTAAAATAAAAACACAATTATCTATATACCTAACCATATTTCAACCAATTAAAAAATAAATTGAAAATTTTTATTAATAAATTTTATATTGAAAAGCGAAAACGACACTTAATTTGTGACAAAAAATTAAGTCTAGAACGACAAGTAATTCGAAACGGAAGGAGTATATATTTTGTCACACAAAAATATAGATGTCGTCATGGATGTGACTTTATGGTATATTAAGCAACACGATACTATATAAACTAAACAACTAATCAATCAAATAGTAGAAATACTAAAATTTTTACTAATAATTAGTTTCCCTTGACTCCTAAACTATATAGTTCATATAAATTTTCTTGGACCAACAACTACAAGTCTAGAACATATATATGATTAGAGAAAAAGCTCTCATCTTCAAAATTTGAGTTATATCGCATTTAAATTCATATCCAACATGATTAAAATAAGTAACTAACGTTCCCCCAACTAACGAAATTGGTTTGGTGAAGATAGTTATAGGGTCGTTTTAATTATATTTAAGCGGCTTAACAAACTAGCAATCGTGAAAAAGCATTTACAACTATAATGAAACAATATCAACACCTTTGTCTTTTGAAAGAAAAGTAATATGACTTCCGACAATTACTAAGTTCAGGTCGGCCAATATCCTAACATGTGTTAGCATATTTCAACATTATTTTATCTAAATTGTTATGATTTTTGAATATAAAATACCATCATATGATAGTTACTTGTTCCTTATTCAACTTTTGTATACACTAGATGTTAACTCTTGTTTGTTTCTTTGCAAATCACACATTCACATACATATAAATTAGAAAAAACTAAAATCGATATTATCTATGCATGAACTTCGTAAATACATTTTCTTCCAAGATGAATAATTAATTAATATATTTAGTCCTATAAATTTGTGAACGATTTAGTTTTTGTGGTTGACTTTATCTGATTTTCCATGTTTGCGTCACTAATTCTTATTTATCACAATATCCATTTAGCGTACTTTTTAAGATAAGCAAACCAAACTAGTAAAGAAATGAATAAGTGTATTTATATATTATACTTCTCAGCTAGAAACAAGAGGATGCATCGTCAAGGGACACATGATTCAACGAATTTAGACATGCAAACACCCCAACAAACATGAATATTAATATACAAGTTTGGTTAATGTTGGAACGGACAACGTCCCATACTTTTGTTTACATTCCATGTTTCTATTCGAAAATGGTTTACACACGGAATTTATTGGGGACTTTTAAGAATTATGTTATCCAATTACTCCACTTATTTTTTGAGCTTGTCACAATCTTGTTAACCTTTCAAGAGACAAATATCACTACACACTTCTGTTTGATTCACTATGCAACTTCAGTAACAAATACTCCCTCCGTTTGAGTTTAATTGTCGTTGTAGAGTAAAATTTTCGTTTTAGAATAAGTGTCGATTTATAGTTTCAATGCAAAATTTATTGATTTTTTACTATAATCTATTTTTAATTGATTGAAATGTGGTTAGATGTATTAGTAGTGATGTTTTTATTTTGAGAATATGTAAAATTAAATATTTTTTTAATATGTGTGTCTAAGTCTAAAACGACAAGTTATTTGGACAAGAATTTAGATCAAACTTATGAATAAAGGCTATTAACTGTCTGCCCATCCTGATCATGAGTACACTGCCCTATTTGGGAAGGAACATTTTCCTTTTTTTCATAAAACATTTATTTCACAAGTGTCTCGTTTTTGCAACCATAACTATTGTGGATGGATAATATAGCTTATAGTTTTTCTAATTCAATGATTCAATACCATGACAGACTCGGATTTTTACTAGCAAGTGTATAAAAACTGAATTAGACTATATGGTCGACCAAACAAAATACCATAAAGATTAGGAAAAAGGTAAATAAACGCTAGAAGAATATGGTCTTGGAATTCTTTTAGTTGTCTAATATTTGTTTTACTCTGGTAGTTCAGTTGTAAGCTCGATATTGACATATGTTTGATTTAATATAATAATAATGTCGGTAGAAAGATATATGTTGTGCCTAACACAATATTAGAAACTTGACTCATAACCCTTTTAAGAAATAATTTGCAAGATATCAATCTGGATAACGAAAGTGACACTTGATTATGAAGTCCATATCATATATAAAATATGACACTTTGGTTGGTCTCTACATGTTTTTAAATCAACCGAACAGATGAGTGTATGGGGGAAATATCAACGTGAACAGAGTCGTGCGTGACTACTCGTGCCGTAGTGTCGGCTCGTAGTGTATGGGCTTTAAAAGTTGAAGGGACCATATGATCTGTTTTTTTTGAAAAAAATTATTAATATTATTAGTTACTAAGGAAGGTAGTAAAACATCAAAACCAATAGAGAATTGGTTCATACTTGCGACGGTGAATTTTATAACCATCGAAAGATGAGAGTTTTACCAAATTTTTTTTTTTTTAAACATCAAATTTTGCAAGGAATTTAGACAAAACCGGATATTAACTAGTGATTTTGGGCGGATTATTAACATATTATAACCTATTTTGATTTGACCTAGCTATTTTCGAAAAACTAATATACTTGTCATGTAATCGAATTTTTGAATATCTTAGCTTGGCTATTTTGAATTTCAGAGTTTTACATGTATTTAGTAGCTTGGACAAGTATGATTGGACATTTTGGCTCAAGCAAGATATGTTCAGATTAACATTTTGAATATTTAATTATTTAAAATGTTCGAATCTCAACAACTAAAACTAACTTGAAACAGTGTTATATAAATGCCATAAACCATTCTACTTAGCGTTCTAAAAAAAACATTATACTTATTATAAATTGATTTTGAGATAAAACCATAAAATCTTACGTTATGATCGGATGAGAATTATGCAGTAGCAGTTACAAAACGGATAAAACAGATATGTGGTCGAATCCAATAATAGTCACATAATATACCGACAAGGAACCTAATCCATAGAAGAAACTGATCTAGAAATGAATTGAAAACTAATGGAGAGGGATAATAAAGGACACACGTGGGAGGAAGCCAGAAAGGATAGAAACTGTTTGTCTGAGTGCGGGGGAGGGGGACAAACAAGTGTTAGGATAAAGGGGGAAGTGAATGAATCTATCTTTTTAACTCCAGTTTGGGTGATGTTTTGGACAGCTTTGGCTTAATGTCTTCTTGTCTTCATCAAGTTGTAGAAACCAAAGTCTTATCATGTTTCTTCTGTGTCTCCTCAACTACTACTTTAGGAATCGTACCACAAACTTTCCCCAATCATTCATTATTTAAACTTCTTGATTTAAACTAGTAAGATATTACCGGTTCGTGATGCTTTTTTAATCATTTCTAAAAATATTATGGTTTAGTTTTTGCTTTTTATTACCAAAAATAACACTATTCCAAAATGTGAATTCAAAACTTCTTTTGTAGTATATAATTTTCCAAATAAAAATTAAATTTTTTTCAAAAATATCTCAAATTACATTATAAGCTGATTTTTTTTTGTCATTTACCAAATAACAATGAATTATGAAAGAAAAAATAAACACTAAAACTATAATGAATTAATTTAAGTATTATCCATAAAACCGAAGAACTATCACGATATATTAAGAGTCTCATTCAACATTGTATATATAGCTCTAAAAATATAATTTCTTAGAGTTGTATAATATATCTAAGACTTATAATAATTGTATTTATTTTTGTTATATTTTTTTATTATATTAAATTTCAGTGTTAAAAAAATCTTAAGAAGTGAAAGAAACATAAATCTAATGTTATGTAACATAAATCTTACAGAAGTGAAAAATCTTAAGCATCAAAAGTGAAAGAAAAATAAAAGACACACCCAGACCTATGTTATGTAACATATGTTATTATGCACATGAACCCTTATGAAACATTGACCAGACCTGGCTTGGCACAAATCTAATCACTGCCTTAAACAAAAACACTCAACACACAAGCCATTCAGTATTCCATTAAGTTGTACTTTCGATTTTATTTTAGATTTCGTTCAAATTACAAAACCTACTTTTTGAATTTAATCAAACTAGTTTTGATTTGGTAAAATTTGTGTATTCATTCCACTCTAGATCTTTTGTATAAATATTCAAAATATATGAAAACTATTGATGTTATATTTCAAACAAAATTTGTGTATTCATTCCACTCTAGATCTTTTTGAATTTTTTTTTGTCAATCAAACACACATTTTATTATATTATTTCATCATAAACGCTTTTTTTCAATAACAACAACATCCTTCGATGTCAGTACACCGGCCAAAATCGTATTTATGTTTATTGCAATATCTAGTGCAACCAAAGAGAATGTCTTCCTTACACGGCCAAAATCCTCCAGAGCAAGTCTCGTGTCCTATTCCATATCCTATTTATCAATAAAAGAAATCAGTAATACAATATCCACATGACAAAAACATATCTGCAACTAAAAATAAGTTATTACCCGGAGAATTTAAAGTAGTCGAAGGAGTTTCAGCGGTTAATGTACGACAGTCAATAAAAGACATCAATAAAAAAATAGTTAAAACAAATGGGATTAAATTTTTTACGGCTATAGCCATTTTTATGATGTTCTTAGTCGTTTTGTTGAGTTTATTACTTAGACTGATTACATATATATACTAATACAAACGTTCAAATAGTTGTCATGGTCAAAGATAAAGAAAAATATGATCTGTACATTATCTTTAAAGAAAGAATATAATCTGTACGTTATTTTTTATAAGATTTAGTCAAAACAAAAACATGTAGAATAATTTCTTACCTAGTAACATTTGAACATTGGTAGGAATACATATTCTTTCCATATGTAATTAACTATGCAACTTTTTTTTGCTTAATAACATTTGAACATTGGTAGAAATACATCATGCGATCTATTAGAAAGATTTTTTTACACGTGTGTGTGAGTTGTTAGATTAATTTTATAATTTAATCAGTCATGGATTTTTTATTTTTTATTTATTTAACACGATTTACAATAAAAATAATTATATAAAAAATAATTGGACAGAACAATCTAAATTATATTATATAAAAAATATTATTCGAAAGTGATGACAAGTGTGTTGGCAAATATATCCAATAATAAAAAATATAAGCTGAAATATCTGGTTTATAAAGAAGCATTACGATATTTTATATCTTTTGAACATTTAAAATTTTGAGTCATATTTTAAAGACAATGAAGATTTTTTTGATTATCAAATCTAATCTAAACAAATTTATCTTTCATTATTTTTTTTTTTTAAATAACTAAAATTATTGTTAACAAATACATTTAAATTTTGCACAATTGTAACTTTTTTTATATCAGATGACGCTACAAAATAAAAAATGAACTCAAACTTTTTTTTAATTTACCTAAAATCTCAGTACTTCCTTTGAATTTGTGAGTTTTATAATGATAGGATTATATGCGGACCTATATTTGATGATATGGACATACGTTTGCGGTGACTTGGAGAGGACTATTAACTTTCCTCACCTCTCTTCTCCCGGTTTCATGGTACTGTAAATCATTCTTCTGCCTTATATATGTTCCACTTTTGCTTGAGGAGACTGATGATCTTTTTTCTTGTTTGTGTTATTACTTCTCAACCAGGTTGTTTTGTTTTACTCTGTTCGTGTGTGTTGGCTTTCTTCTTAAACTACAGTATTTTTCTTAACACCACTCTCAACTCGGCTCTCACACAGTGTGTGTTGGAAAATTTACCTTTTCACTTGAATTTAAAAAAACGCTTTTTTAATTCTTTTTTATTTCAAATAAATATAATATTTTGAAGCTTGAATTGAAAAAATGAAAACTTGTTTCTTAACCTGGAACTTATTGTTCTCTTGATTAGAAGTCAAGCGCCTTATCCATTAGGCCATGGGTGCTTGTTGATTTTTGTTTTTCACAAAAAATATTTATATGTATCTTTATATTGCGCTCTTAAATTGACTCGCATAATGAGGATATAAAAATATAAACAGTCAAAGTCAGTTATAATCAGTTGCCTGAGGAGCCTATCAAACTCACTGTTCTCGAGCTTAGTGGTTCTTCCTTTGGTACCGTAACCTATAATCTACGCTTGCTTGCTCCTTAGGCTTCTAAGAATTTGAGTTGTTATCTGATATTAAGTTGTTGAAGACAGCTACAGTAATGGACCTCAAAGATGGCTGTAGAAGCTGCGCTTTCTCACTTACCTATCATATCCCTTGGCAATATGATCTCATGGTAGTAATACCGTTCATTTTCTTGATCAAGTGGTACGGTGGTGTGACTTGTGAGTGGAACTTGTTGATTATTATTAACTTCAGTCTCTTAACTAAGGTTATTAACTTGTAATTTGATATTTTTTATTTTTTTTTTATAAGTTTTTCGGTTAAGATATAATTCTTATATCTCTTATTTAAGAGACAATTCTTAGATTTTTAAGGTTATTAACTTGTAATTTGATATTTTTTTTTTTTTATAAGTTTTTCGGTTAAGATATGATTCTTATATCTCTTATTTAAGAGACAATTCTTAGATTTTTTTTATAAAACTAAAAAACTTATCTTAACCGAAGCTAAGAACTCCAGTTAAGAGACTAAGGTTAGATTTTATGTATCTTCAAATCCAAATTACTGAGATACGATGGTCCATGATAGTTGTTTATAGAGCTAACTATTCATCACAATCCAAGAGAGACTTACAGCAGTAATTACTAGTAAATGAGTTTGAGAAGATTACGAATTTAACAAAAAATATTACTCCGTTTAATTCTTAAGAAGGAAGAACCTTCTTCACAATGTCTTGACTAAGAGCAGAGATCTGAGAATCCAAAGCCTTAATGGTCACTTCCTTCTGCTTCTCCAAGCTCGCCAAAGCTTCTTGCAGCTCCGCCTCCACCTTCTTCCTCCCTTCCGCTAGCTGCTCCTCCACCTCCACCTGCGTCTCCTTCTTCATCTTGTTAAGCGCCGCAGCTATCTCCGCCCTAGCTGCTCTCATCACGGCGGCTGCTTGCTCGTCGAGCGTCTTCACTTCCGTGGAAGTGTCCTTCACGCTCGCGAGCTTCTCCTTGATCTCGCTGTCTCTCTTGTCCATGAAGTTCCCGAGCGGCGAGTAGTAGACTTTGTCGAGCGCGAACATCAGGAAGAGAAACTCCACGACGATGATCGGTAGTGTTAGGTTGAAATCGAAGAGCTGCGCCTTCTCCATCGCTTCGGCCATTGACGGCGGAGCGAATGCGGCGATTAGAGCTAGGGATTTGGCGGTGGAGGAAGAGAGAGATAGAGCCTTGCTGCGGAGGTCGGATTTGGGAATCTGGGGGATTTTGGCGAGTTTGGGAAGCTGGACGCGGTTAATAGATAAAAGAGGAAATATCTTCATTAACCGGAAATGAATGTACAAGTGTGTTCTTATATACAAATGATAATCAGTTTAGCTGTCTATACAATCATTAACTTAAGTGTATACACACTCTATTAGGCCCCCTCAAGATGGCGTCATAACATTGTGAAGACCCATCTTGGACATAAGCTTGTTGAATATCATCGGAT